>PITA01015313.1:0-50534 GCA_004023965.1 Spilogale gracilis
CTTATGAGTTCAGTCTCTAAAAACTCTTCACTTGTCACAGAAACAAAGCCTCATTTTGTTATTTCAGAGTGCAAGTGAAGGCTTGAGTCAGCAGGACCTGGAAGCCCAGATGAGAGAGCTTATGTACATGGACTCGGATCTTGTTGTCACCCCAATTATCGACAACCCAAAGGTGTGGAAAGATGCTCCAACAACTGAGGGCTGAGCTTCAGCCTTCCCTGGGAGCTGGAATCCTGGTGTGACATTTTCATCACAGATATTCTTTGCCTCATTTTTTTTGCCGTTCCTCATGTCTGCGTTTATGTCACCCGTGCCACATGTCTACATTTCTAATGTCTGCCCCGTCTGTAACACTCTCCTTTCTGCGTTGCTTTCTGCCTCACTGAGTGGTGAGTTCTTCCCCTTCTGCATCGGCTCTGCTTGCCCTCCCTCCATGGGCTTCTGGACCTCAGACCTTTGTTCTCAGTCCCTTTGTTTCTCCACGTATACTTGGGAGAATTTCTCCAAACACTCTATTTGTGCTTGTGTTACGAAAGCAGATTGTGAGTGAGCACTGCTCCCTCACCCCTGTTGGGGAGGGTGGGCAGGACACACGAAGACCATGCCATCTTGCAGGTGCTCAGGACTGCAGGCCAGATGGTGGGGAGACGCTGGGAGCTTGGGGAGTCATGGTTCAGAGGTGCACTTCATACCCAGCATGATTTTTGTTGCTTCATGTCACATGGAATGTACTACTGTGTTACTGGGGGATGATGAGTATTCTTAAGAAACATTAATAATTATTATCAGTCCCTCTGTACTACCTATTCTGTAATTTAAATTTTCTCTTCTTTCTTTTTTCTTTTCAAGTCTGTTTTAATTTATTTAATTCATTTCTCTTATCTCTTTGGGGAACATTAATTTAAAACAAATGGGTTTTGGATGCATATTTATTTAGTAGGTAGATAAGTTTTAATTATCTAGATTGCTAGTTTTAATTACTAGATTACCCAGTAGTTTTTCATAATGGAATAATTCTTTTCATGAGTTCAGATATCTGGCAGAGTAATTGTGTATCATACCATATTTAATGTGTAATGGGTCATTTTCCCAGTGGATTTTCTAAGAACAGTTTGTAATATCTTTTGACCATATTTTTTCTGCTTATTTCTTTTATAACCCATCCCTAATTGTTTTGGGGAAGCCTTAGTAGAAATTTTAACTTCTAATTTTAGATATGCAGAAAAGGTTCCAAAATAGTAGCATTCCTGTATAGTTTTTACCCAGCTTCTCCTAATGTTAGCATCTTATAGCACCATTGAATGATTAGCAAATCCAGGGAATTAACATTGGTACAGTGCTATTAACTAAATTTCTGAATTGATTTGGATTTTACTGGGTGTATTCCTGATGTCCTTTGTCTGTGTTAGGGTTGCTTGTTAACGGTTTGTTGTTAGACCTTCTTTTCCTCCTACCTCCTGTCTTTCATGGCCTTGTGCTAACTTATTCTCAGTCTTTTCTTGGCTTTCATGACCTTGACATTTTGAAGAGTACTGGTCAGGTATTTTGTAGAATGTCGCCCAAGCTGGGTTTGTCCAAGTGTTTCTTATGATTAATATGTATGAAGTTAATACATTTTTGGCAAGAATACTACCAGTGAAGCTTTTTAAAATTCTCTCTCTATAGAGAGGTTTTGGAGGATTTAGACATAGACAATGATGGTTGAAGTTTTTAATTAAAAGTCTCAAGATGAAAGTACCCTTTGTTCTAAACTTATGGATTCAACTAACCGTTCCCCCGCCCCGTTGTTGTTGTTGTTTTCTTTTTTTTAAACCAATTGTGTGCTTTCCTGTTCATGCTGGTTACAGCTTCCTGCAGTTGTGTGTTCTCTAATTCAACCATGAAGTCTTACCATTCTTTAAAACTATAGCCTCTTTCCAGCTTTTTCATAAACCTTGTCAGCCTAAAGTGCTTGTTGCATTCTTCAATATTTTAGAAGATCTTCTTTCTGGGGGAATAGTCCAACTATAATTGTGTCCTGCCCGTTTTGTATTGCTCAGTACTGTATTTTTTGTTTGTTTAACATGTTTCCAATCAGAGTATCAGCTTTCTGACTGTAGGATCGTGTCTTTTCGTATCTTGGTTATCCCCCTTAGCATTTAGCATCCTGCCTCACCCTCCTGGGTACCCAATAATATTTGTTGATATGAGTAAATTTCTAACCTAGTCTTAAGAATATCCTTATCAGGATAAAGTGCTTCTTTTTAAATAAAACTTTATTTTATTGCATATATCAGTTGAAGGGATATGTTAAAATTTTTCCTTGAAGTAAACTCTGACCCCAGCATGGGGTTTGAACTCACAGCCCAGAGACCATGAATCACATGTTCTACTGACTGAGCTAGCCAGGTGCCCTGAAATGATTTTATTTTTATAGATTATCTGTTTTACATTTTAATCTGAAGGGCAACATTGATTCTTTTTCTTTTTAGTGACATATTTTCAGTGGTTTTTTTTCTGCTGTAATTGATTTATAATCTGGTGATAGAAGATTATCAGGAGACAGACACCGGTCTCAAAAGGCATCTTAAAAGTGTTTGTTTTTTCAACCACAGATAATGAAACAACCACCAATTAAATTTGATCCAAAGATTCTGCATGTACCGTCACACTCAGGTAGGATTATAGAGACCTTGTTAAACACACAGACTTTTAGAAGATAGACATAAATAAGAAATTTAATAGCAAATGGCATATCTTATTTATTGCATAGTTGAGTTCCTGTTTCTTGCCATGGAGCTATATTCTTGGGGCAGTGCTGTGTATGTCATGAACCTGTAATCTGTAATCCATTTGTGCCAGCCCTTTCGCCTTACTCAGTTGAGCCCGGGCTGCCCTGTACTCTTGGGGGCGTGAAAGTTCCTGTGAAGCTGGGTGGACCCTTCTCCTGGCCTTGCCTTCTATAGAGTCCTTTGACTTTCCAACACTTCTGGTGTTTGTGGGTACAGAGGGTTGGAGACCACAATGAAGAATTGAGATTCTAGGGGTCTCTGGGTGGATTGGTCGTTAAGTGTCTGCCTTCAGCTCAGGTCATAATCCCAGAGTCGCGAGTTCGAGCCCTGCATTGGGTTCCCTGCTTGGGGGGAAGCCTGCTTCTCCCTCTCCCACTTCCCTTGCTTGTGTTCCCTCTCTTGCTATGTCTCCCTTGGTCAAATAAATAAAATCTTTAAAAAAAAAACAAACGAGATTCTACTTCAGAGATTCAGAGAGTGGGGCAGGTGACAACGGGGGCCAGATGGTTCACTTTTGTGGGGATGGTGTGGGAATAGAGATACTTAAAGGATGTTTCCTTTCACCTAATGGAAAGTCTTGTTTGGGATTAACATTAGAAATTGTTTTATACCTTAAATTTTTATGTATTTTGATAAAATCTATTTGCAGCTGTTAAGCTAGATCCAGAAAAAAAATTTATCATCCTAGCTAGAGTATAATCTGTAATTTAAAAGTAAATCAAAGTAAATTAAAAATATCTTCAAATTTAAATAGACTGTGTCAAGAACCACATTCGTGAAAACCTTAGAGGAGTGTTTCAAAATAATATTCCTTCCCTTTCTCTCTTTATGTTATTTTAGGAAAATATTATTACAGCTTATTTTGTTTATGGATAGAAATTAGCTGAAACTATGTAAATTTTAGATGGCATCTCATTGCCCAGTTTTTTTTTCTGTTTGTGGGGGATTTGGACTTGGACTTCCCAAATGACTTCAGCTACAGTATTAACCTGTTATATTTAATAATTTCATTGGAACCTTTTAATAACTGTACAACTTTTGGCTTTTCTGATATTTTTAAGGCTAGATTTCTTATACAAAGGGTATCTTGATTTTTCATAATAAAATTGTATTAGCTTTGTATTTTATTAGATTCTAGGTTGCAGGATGATTGTCCTGTAGGCATCTGCATAGTTTTCCACTATTTAGTGAAAAAGTCTCTATGGGTAGAAAAGAGGACTCTAGAAGAATAAATAAAAGTAGTGTCATCTTCGGAAGAGTTCCTGGTTTGGGCATTGTAAAGTTACATTTTCTTCTCATCTTAGCTATTGAAATTCTGTTCCACTTTTTTCTCTGATAGTATTTTCAGTATATTTTTTTTTTACATGATACCTCCTTTGAACATTTTTTTTCTCTCCATTGGATGAGTTAGTATTTCTAAAAGATGAAAATGGGAATGACTTTTTGCAACAAGTGTGCTCACAGATCGACTCCACTGAGAAGAGCACGGGGGCCTCCAAGCCAAGCTCAACCTCCTTAGCTACCTGTGTGTTGGGACGTGGCCACCCGGCTCCTCCATTCCCCGCTGGTACAGAGTTCATTGTGAGGACCGTTTCATGGTCTTCACAGCATGTCTTTTGTATGTAACTTTTGTATTTGAGTTGAGATTAGAACATTACTGCTAAAATACTAATTTGATCTAATTACAGTGGAAAAGATCTATCAAGATTATATAGTTTGCTGAGATTGTTTAATCCTCATATCTGAAAGCCCTGTTGAATAGACAGTGATCTTTGACTTCTTTTGTTGTCTCCTACTGCAGGATTCACATTTCAGTTGTCTATAGGTTAAATGTGTTAGTCGGTTTCTGTGTCATTTCATGAATGAAATGTACATCTTACTTTTCTTATAGTTCCAGTTGCTAATCCAGAATTTGCGAATAACTCCAAACTGGGATATGCAAGTAACATTTATATTTTACTAACTTACTCATTAAATAGTTACAACATATTTACCAAAAGCTCCTAGTTCTAAATTCTTATATACTGAAGTAATAATTACTCTGAATCCTAAGCAATCCTAGGCATCCCAACTGTAAATTTAACAAGATTTCCAAAAAGGCCATATACTATTATAAATATAATTCTAGGATTATATAAACTACCTCTGTTACTCTTTTTTTTTTTCTTTTTTTTTTAAATAGGCAGAGAGGCAGGCAGAGAGAGAGGAGGAAGCAGGCTCTCTGTTCAGCAGGGAGCTTGACATGGGCCACGATCCCAGGTCCCTGAGATCATGACCCAAGCCGAAGGCAGAGGCTTTAACCCACTGAGCCACCCAGGCGCCGTTTTTTGAGTATGCTTTATGAAACATTTTATCCCTGTGTTTTGGTTTTCTTCCTGCAGAGTTTTCCCTTATGACTCCATCTTTCCCTTATGGGATACGTGACTTCCTTATGATGTTATTTAAACTCTAATGGGATTATGCTCTGTAAGCTCCCAGTGGACGGACGTTTTTTTACTTATTATGCAGGCAGCATACCATGGTAGAAAGCATATTACATAAACTGTTAGAAGGCTCTGGGCTCTGGTGACCCCTGAGACCAGGCTGGATGATGATTCCCTCTTTCTGAGGCTCCCAGGGAGTCTGTGAGGGGTGATGGAATTGCATGGGCTTCAGATTCAGACAGGCTTGGGTGTGACTCACAGATCTGCCCTCTGGGCAAATTGCCTTAAGTACTGAGCCTCAGTTTCCTCAGCTGTATTATGGGGATAGCATATCTATGTCATAGATGTTAATAATTAAATTTTGTGTGAGATAAATACATGAATTACTTTCACAGTGCCTGATTCTTCCTGGGTGGGTAGTGGTGTTGGAGCATGGAGGTTGCAGTGGCCGTGCTTGGTGTGGTCTTGGTGTGGAGTTGTGAAATGTGATAATAGCAATTACTTCAGGATGGCAAAATTTGGGGGAAACAGGAGGTATTCACAAATACTTTTTTTTGATACTTTTTGTTAGGCATCCTCTGAGGTTACTTCCCCAAGGTAAAACATGGCATTGCAAATAGGATTTTCAGGTATTTTTTAAGCATGTAAAACTTTGAGAAACTTTGTGGTCTCCTCACTAAAAAGAAACCAACAAAACCTGCACCTCAGTTAAAACATATTCTTGGGGCGCCTGAGTGGCTCAGTTGGTTAAGCGACTGCCTTCGGCTCAGGTCATGATCCCGGAGACCTAGGATCGAGTCCCACATCGGGCTCCCTGCTTGGCGGGAAGCCTGCTTCTCCCTCTCTCATTCCCCCTGCTTGTGTTCCCTCTCTGGCTGTGTTTCTCTCTGTCAAATAAATAAAAAATCTTTAAAAAAAAACAAAAACAAAAAAACAAAAAACATATTCTTGAGTGCAGTGCCCCCTGCTGACTTGTAAAAATAGACATTTTTTTTAATCCTTTCCAAGTATTGTCCCTCCCATCTTTAGATTGAAGCTTCATTATAAAACAGCTTGTATTTGAGGAAAATGATAAATAATAAGTTAGACAAATCCTCTGCTTGGAACCTTCTTTTATTGTCTTCCTCATTCAAATGCCAGTTCTTCCAGTGGGGCCTTCTCTGACCCAGATCCTATCCCCTCAACAGCATCTAAGGGTCCTCAACTTAGCTGGGGAATAGCCACTGTCGAAGTAGATATGTTTATTCCTTGGCTTTGTTCAGCATACGGAAAGAATAGAGTAACACAATAGAATTTGTTGTTTCTCCAAACTGAGGATTGCTGGAGAAGGGGGGAGGTGGGGAAATGGGGTAAGTGGATAATGAACATTAAGGAGGGTAAGTGATGTAATGAACACTGGATATTATGAGACTGATGAATCACTGCTCTCTACCTCTGAAGTTAATAATACATTCTATGTTGATTAATTGAATTTAAATTAAAAAATGTTTTGTTTCTCTTCTTATAACATACATATATTTTTTGAGAGAGAGAAATAGGGAGGGGGCAGAGGGAAAGGGAGAGAGAAAATCTTAAGTGGGTGCCGTGCTCAGCTGGAGCCCATTGCCCAGCTCCATCTCGTGACCCTGAAATCATGACATGAGCCGAAATCAAGAGTTGGACGCTTAAGCGACTGAGCCACACGGGCACCCATATTTATGTATATTTTAACATCATTGACTATTTGTCTAAGATTTTTTCAAGGCATGCCTTTTCTTCTTTGCTAGGAATGTCTAATCATTTAATTTACCCTGTTCCCTATTTTTGGATAATATTAAACAATATAAATAATATGTCAATGAATATTTTTGTGTTTAAATCTTGGTGCCTGTTTTTTTCTTTTTCCCCTTAGGGCAGATTCGTAGAATTAGAACAAATAAGTACAAAGCAATAAATAGTTCTTCTACTTCTGATAAGTTGCTAAAAAATTCTTTTTTTTTTTAGGATTTTATTTATTTATTTGACAGAGAGAGAGATCACAAGTAGGCAGAGAGGCAGGCAGAGAGAGCGAAGCAAACAGGCTTCCTGCTGAGGAGAGAGCCCGACGCGGCCTCGATCCCAGAACCCTGGGATGATGACCTGAGCTAAAGGCAGAGGCTTTAACCTGCTGAGCCACCCAGACGCCCAAATTGCTAAAACATTCTTTAGAAACATTGTGTTTCTCTTAACCACACACAAAGGCAAACTCGAAATGGATGAAAGACCTCAACGTGAGGCAGGAATCCATCAAAATCCTGGAAGAGAACATAGGCAGTAACTTCTTTGACATCGGCCACAGCAACTTCTTTCAAGACACGGCTCCAAAGGCAAAGGAGACAAAAGCAAAAATGAACTTTTGGGACTTCATCAAAATAAAAAGCTTCTGCACAGCAAAGGAAACAGTCAACAAAATAAAGAGGCAACCCACGGAATGGGAGAGGATATTTGCAAATGACACTACAGACAAAGGGCTGATACCCAAGATCTATAAAGAATTACTCAAACTCAACATCCAAAAAGAAGATGAACACATCAAAAAATGGGCAAGCGCCATGAAGAAGCACTTCTCCATAGAAGACAAACAAATGGCTAATGGACACATGAAAAAATATTCAACATCACTAGCTATCAGGGAAATTCAAATCAAAACCACACTGAGATACCACCTTATACCAGTCACAATGGCCAAAATTAATAAGACAGGAAACAGGTGTTGGAGAGGCTGCGGAGTAAGGGGAGCGCTCTTATACTGTTGGTGGGAATGCAAGTTGGTGCAGCTTCTTTGGAAAACAGTGTGGAGATTCCTTAAAAAATTAAAAATAGAGCTACCCTATGACCGTGCAATTGAACTACTGGGTATTTACCCCAAAGATACAGATGTAGTGAAAAGAAGGGCCATATGTACCCCAATGTTCATTGCAGCAATGGCCACCATCGCCAAACTGTGGAAAGAGCCAAGGTCCTTCAACAGACGAATGGATAAAGAAGATGTGGTCCATGGGGCACCTGGGTGGCTCAGTTGGTTAAGCGACTGCCTTCAGCTCGGGTCATGATCCTGGAGATCCAGGATCGAGCCCCACATCGGGCTTCCTGTTCGACGGGAAGCCTGCTTCTCCCTCTCTCAGTCCCTCTGCTTGTGTTCCCTCTCTAGCTGTGTTTCTCTCTGTCAAATAAATAAATAAAATCTTAAAAAAAAAAAAAGAAGAAGATGTAGTCCATATATACAATGGAATACTACACCTCCATCAGAAAGGATGAACATCCAACTTTTTTAGCAACATGGACTGGACTGGAAGAGATTATGCTGAGTGAAATAAGTGAAGTGGAGAAAATAAAGTATCACATGGTTTCACTTACTTGCAGTGCATAAACGGTAATATAGAGGACAGTAGGAGAAGGAAAAGAAATGGGAAGTAGGGTAATTCAAGGAGAGAAATGAAACATGAGAGACTTTGAACTCAGAAACAAACTGAGGGTCTTGGAGGGAAGAGGGTAAGGGGATGGAAGAACCTGATGGTGGGTCCTGAGGGCACGTACTGCATGGAGCACTGGGTGTGGGGCATAAACAATGAATCTTGGAACACTGAAAAAATTTAAAGTAAAAAAAAAAAAAAACCACCATTGTGTTGATACACATTCCCAGTTAGTGTTTATGAAAATGTCCCTTTGTTAGAACTTTCAACAGTGGATATTTATGAAATTTTGTATCTTCTGTCAATCAACTTTAATGGAGTATATAATCCACATATAATAATGCATAATCTTTTAATTAAGAAACTGTTAATTGTGGGAATATATACCATATGAATCAATATGAAGTTTCAGTAAGTGTACAATTCAGGGGTGTTAAGTGTATTCACAGTGCTGTGCAACCATCACCACTATCAATTTCCAGAACTTTTTCATCATGCTAAACTGAAGCCATTACCCATTAAACTTTAACTCCCCATCCTCCTTCTCCCAGGCCTGGTGAACTTTTGTTCTACCTTTTGTTTCTATGAACTTGCTTATTCTATAGCTAATATAATTGGGATCATACAATATTTATCTTTTTTGCCTGGCTTAATTCACTTAGCTTAATGTTTTCAGAGTTCAGCTATGTTGTAGCATGTATCAGAAGGTCCTCCCTTTTTAAGGTTGATTAATAACCCCTAGATGTATATGCCACATTTTATCTTTTTACCTATCGTTGAATACTTGGGTTGCTTCTACCTTTGGCTATTGCAAATAATACTGCTATGAACATTGTTACACAAATATTTGTTTGAGTCCCCACTATCAGTTTTTGGGTATATACCTAGGAGCGGAATTGTTATTAGGTAATTCTATCTTTTCATTTATTGAGGAGACATCATACTGTTTTCCACAGTGGCTGCAATTTTGCATTCCTTCTAGTAGTGTACAAAGCTTCCAATTTCTCCACATCCTCTACATCATGTTTTTTTTTAACAGTAACTATCCTGATGGGTGGGAAGCTGTATGTCATTGTGGTTTTGATTTGCATTTCACTGATGACTAGAAATGTTGAGCATTTTTTCATGTATGTATTGGTCATCTGTTTATCTGTTTTGGAGAAAAGTCCATGTTCTTTGCCTATTTTCTAATTGGGTTGTTTTATGTTGTTGACTTGAAGTGTTCTTCGTTTCTTCTGGCTATTAACCCCTTATCAGATTATGTGACTTGCAAATATTTTTTCTCATTCTGTGTGCTGCTTTTTCACTCTTGATAGTGTCCTTTGAAACTCAGAAATTTCACCTTTTCTTTTGTTGCCAAGATCATTGCCAAATTTAGTGTCTTAAAGCTTTTCATCTCTTCTAAGAGTTTTATAGTTTTAGCTTTTATATTTAAGTTTCTGATCCATTTTGAGTTGATTTTTGTGTATAGTGTTAGGTAAGGGTTTGACGTCATTCTCTTGCACATGCATATCCAGTTTTCCCGCACCATTTGTTGAAAATGCTGTTCTTGCCTCATTGACTGATGTTAGCACCTTTGTCGATAATCTTTTGACCAATATGTGAGAGTTTATTTAGTCTAAATATGTCTTTATGCCAGTCCTACAGCATCTTGATTACCACAGCTTTGTAATAGTTAAGTTTGGCAGTCAGAAAGTGTGAGAACTCCAACATTTTTCTCTTCTTCAAGATTATGTTGCTTCGTTGGGGTCCTCTGGGATTCATATAAATTTAAGAAGGATTTTCTAATTTTTTGGTATAAGTTTGACACTTGAATAAGGTAAATCTTCATCAGTTTTTTAAATACAGTTTCTCTGAATTTTTTACTCTGCTTCACCTCTTAGTTGAGTGGATATTTTTTTAGTAGTTCTATTTTTCTTTCTCTCTTTTTTTGAATTATTAAAGATCTCTGAGTCTCTGCTTCTCTAGTTGTTGCCTCCTCAAGGCTTTCTGTCTGGTTTTAGGATTTAAGCACGGGGAGCTAAGTGAGACCTTCTTGTGCCCTTGGGTCCACTCACCCCTGTGCCATGCTTCGGAGTTTGCTCTCTCTGTTTGCACCGCCCTGGAAGACTCAGGGCCAACCTGTCTTTTTCTTCTTCTGTATAGAGTGACTGGTGGATTTTTCATTTTATTCTAGGCCTGCGAAATTTTGTTAGAATATGTATAAGTGGGGTGCCTGGGTGGCTCAGTTGGTTAAGCCACTGCCTTCAGCTCAGGTCATGATCCTGGAGTCCTGGATCGAGTCCCGCATTGGGCTCCCAGCTCCACAGGGAGTCTGCTTCTCCCTCTGACCTTCTCCCCTCTCATGTTCTCTCTCACTCACTGTCTCTCAATAAATAAATATTTTTTAAAAAAAGAATGTAGGTGTTTCTTTTTACTAATTTCCTTTGGCAAATTAAGTCTAAGTGCATCAGGCTTTCTTTAGCTGCCCTGTCTCCTTAGGGGATCTCTTCTGTGTTTTATCCTTTTTCTGCTCTTGAAAGCCCTATAGGATGGGTATGGGATTTCCTGTCTCTCTGTCTCTCTGTCTCTCTGTCTCTCTGTCTCTCTCTCTCTCTCTCTCTCTTTAAGATTTGAGAGAGCGTGAGATCAGGAGGGGCAGAGGGAGAGGGAAGGAGAATCTCTAGCAGATTCCATGCTGAGCATAGAGCCCACACAAGGCTCAAATTCATGACCCTGAGATTGTGATCTGAGCTGAAACCAAGAGTCAGATGCTTAACTGAGTGTGCCACCCAGGTGCCCCCTCTGTCTCTTGACTCTTCAATTCCTTTTGCTTTCTCACTCTTCTGTTGTGGTATAATTGATATATCATAAAGTTCATGGGGTTTTCTTCTTGGTTTGTATTAAGAGTTTATTTATTTTTAGAGCATTTTAAGTTCACAGCAAAATTCAGAGGAAGGTACACAGATTTCTCCTACACCTCCTGCTCCCACACAGGTTAGCCTCCTCCATTATCACCATCTCCCAGTAGAGCAGTAAGTTTGTTAGAACTGATAAACCTACATTGGCACATTATAATCACCCAGAGTTCATAGTTTACAGTACAGTTCTCTCTTGGTTTTCTATGTTCCATGGGTTTGAACAAAATGTCTAATGACCTGTATCATCCTTATGGTATCATACAGAGTATTTGATTGCCCTAAAAATCTGTGCTCTGCCTAATCATCCCTCTAACAATCACTGAATTTTTACTTTCTGCATAGTTTCACCTTTTCCAGAATAGCCTGGTAGGAATCCTACAATAATGGTATCCTACGATAAGTGGCCTCAGGATTGGCTTCTTTCACTTAGTAATATGCATTTAAGTTTCCTCCATCTCTTCATAGTTTGACAGCTCATTTTTTTTAGTGCCAAATATTTCCTTGTCTGCATGTACCACAGTTTGTTCACACACTGAAGGACCCCCTGGTTGCTTCTAAGTTTAGCATTTATGAATAAAGCTGCTGTAAACACCATGTGGACATATGCTTCCAACTCCTTTGGTGAGTGCCAAGGACTATGATAGATGGATTGTGTGGTAAGAGTATGTTTAGTTTGGTAAGAAACTTCCAAAGTTTGGGAAGGGGAAGGAGAGTCTTCCAGAGTGGCTGTACTAGTTTGTATTCCCCTCAGCAATGAATGAGCACATGAGCCTTGTGTTGGGCTCTGTTGCTCCGTAGCCTTACTAACATTTGGTGATGTCAGTGTCTTGGATTTTGCCATTCTTTTTGGGGTTTAGTGGTATATTAATTTGCATTACCCTGTTGACATACCATGTGAAATTTTTTCTCATAGGTTTATTTGCCATCTGTTTATCTTTTTTGCTGAGGTATCTGTTAAGATATTTGACTCAGTTTTTCTTTGGTTTGTGTTCTTAATGTTGAGTTTTTGGGGGGTTTTTTGTAGGTTTTTTATTTTAAAATTTTTATTTTATTTTTTCAGTGTTCCAAGATTCATTGTTTATGCCCCCACACCCAGTGCTCCATGCAATATGTGCCCTCTTACTGTTGAGCTTTAAGAGGTCCTTATGCATTTTGAAAGGCAGTCTTATATCCAATATGCCTTTTGTAAATATCCTCTTCCAGTTTGTGGCTTGTCTTCTCATTCTCCTGATGATATCTTTCACATAATAAAAGTATTTATTTATTTAAAGATTTTATTTATTTGAGAAAGAGTACAAACAGGGGGAGCAGCAAGGAGAGGGAGATGCAGGCTCCCCACTAGGCAGAGAGCCCAAAGTGGGGCTCAATCTAGGACCCTGGGATTATGACCTGAGCTGATGGCAGTTGTTTAACTAACCGAGCTACCCAGGTGCCTCTAGAAATTTTATTTAAATAAAGTCCAGGTTGTTAATTATTTCTTTCATGGACTTTGCATTTGGTGGTTGTATCTAAAAAGTCCTTGCCATACTTGAGGTTATGTAGGCTTTTTTTTTCCTGTGTTACCTTCTAGCAGCTTTATACTTCGGCATCTTACACTTAGGTCTTTAATCTATTTGGAATTTTTGTAAAGTAAGATCTGTTTGTAGATTCTTTTTTTTTTTTTGCATGTATGCTAGCACCATTTGTTGAAAATGCCATATTGCTCCTTTGTATCACCTTTGCTCCTTTGTCAAATATCCTTGAAGTATATTTATGTGAGTCTGTTTCTTAGTTCTGTGTTCTGTTTCATTGACCTTTTTGTTTATTCTTTTAATACCACACTGTCTTAATGACTGTAACTTCATAGTGAACCTTGATGAAGGCAGGTGGCATCAGGCACTTGAATGCTTGTACATATGTATTCATTGTACCCTCCTTGCTTTGCTTGGAAGAGAAGTAGGTTGAGATTTTTTCCACTACTCTTGAGTTTCCTTTTAATTCTTTGTTACATGGTGTGTAACAATACACTTTGGAGGTAATACTGCTTTTATTTTACAAGGAATCTTTTTCTCATTTTGTGATTTTAGTCTTAAATTCTTCTTTAGAGGTTTTTTTTTAATAATAATTTATTTTATTTTTTTTGGTGTTCCGAGATTCACTGTTGATGCCCCACACCCAGTGCTCCATGCAATTCATGCCCTCAAAAACAACCACAAGGCTTTCTGTCCCCCCACCCCTCTAACTTCCAAAATCCTGTTTGTTTCTCAGAGTCCAAAGTGTCTCATGCTTCATTGTGCTCTCTGATTTACCCCAGTTCACATTCCTTTCTTTCTCCCATTGTCCTCCATGTTACTCCTTATGCTCCACAAGTAAGTTAAACCATATGATATTTGGCTTTCTTGGCTTGGCTTATTTCATTCAGCATAATCTCCAGTCCTGTCCATGTTGCTATAAAAGTTGAGTATTCCTCCTTTCTGATGGAGGTGTAATATTCCATTGTGTATATGGACCATATTCTCTTTATCCATTCATCTGTTGAAGGGCACCTTGGCTCTTTCCACAGTTTGGTGATTGTGGCCACTGCTGCTATGAACACTGGGGTACATATGGCCTTTCTTTTCACTACATCTGTATCTGCAGAGGGCATTGCTGTTCTTGTCTTTTTGTGTACACAAGGGCTATGTATGTGGGGGAGTGAATGCTCATCCTAGCACACCCCATTTTGATCTTACATTAATGCTCATAATTTTGTAACATAAGTAACTAGTGTTGGTTACTTGGGTCTATAACTCTCCTCTTCAGAGACTTATTTTTCTCCATTTACGGTTGGGCCAAAGTTGCTTGGATGATTGGTTTACTGGCCTTGCATACAACTGAGCTCCAGGAAAATACACCTGTTACTGAGGTAATTCTCTTTTATTACTGGAATCTTAAGAATGACTAAAAAAGGTTGCTCCTGATTTTGTAATTTAGGACACGCAGCTTTCATTCACCTTCACTTAAGTTTTCTTTGTGGAATCGTGGCAATTATAAAGTAACCTCAGTAGACCCTTAGGCATAAACACGGCCGCACTTTTACCACCTATTCTGTTATTAAAGGTGAAATGGTGGAGTTAAAAGGCTTGTGGGCTCTATTCATCATTATTTCAAGAATTTTTTGGTAACCCTTATTTCATTACTAGTTTTCTTGTAGTCTACCCAGCATTTTCTTGCAGTCTACCCAACCTAATTTATTTCCTAGTTGTAGCACAGCTCATAATTCTGATTAAAATCCTTTTACCCTGAATTTAGTGTTTTCATCCTCACCAATTGTCAGTTACTTCGGACAAAAATCCCAGTATTTAATGGCCACCCATGCTTGAAAGATACTTTGAAATATCAGGCATTTCTTTGAAGTACTGATACTGGGAAGGGTTTCTTCATTAATTAGTAAATCTAAGTCCCATCAGTGAATGCTACCATTGCTACCATTGCACTTTTTGAGCATCTTTTATCTCTTAGACGAGGGGATTGTCAAAAGTTGAAATAGGTGAAAAGAACCAAGGCTTTTAAGGGCAAGGGAAAAACTCTTGAAGGAAGGAGAAAGTGGGGGGAAGAAGGAAATGGGAAGAAGAAAGGGGATATTTGTAGGCCAGAACCCGGTGGCGTGGTATTTGAGGCTTGAGGAGGACTTCTTTAGCCAACTATTGTCCAACAGAACTTTCAATAGCAATGGAAAATGTTCTGTAGCTTTGCTGTCAGTACCTCGTCCAGTTGCTGGATGGCATCTCAGTTAGCCCTGGTCTGAGTGGCCATGGATGGACAGTTAACTTAAGGTCCCTGAATTTCCTTTGCTCTTAATTGCGTCCCTACTTCCTTCAAACTGCAAACTGTGAGATCACTATGTCACTAAGTCTAACATTTTTCTTGTTCTTATGGGACCAAGAGGAATGAATTGACCTATGCATCCCTGATGGCACCCAACTTGCCTATCAGAGATGTATAAACTTGATTTTTCTTTTCAAGACCAAGCAGATAGTGTGGAGTCACTAAGCAGAGAGGCTTTTAGCTCAGAAGTTGGGGGGGCTTCTTCTGATGACTCAGAGGAATGGTTTCCAGTAAAACAGAGTGGTCCTGTAGGAGATGAAAGAGAAGTTAAAGAAAATTCAAAGACAAAGTCCTGACATTCTAGAGGGCATTCCTAGATAATCAAAAGAGGCAGTCAGTACTCAGGAGCAGTGTACCATGAAGATGTAAAATAGACCGCTGAATTAAAATGTTCCATAGGTGTGATAATGAGTAAGGTGAATACTTTAGGAGCTGAGTTAACTGATTTGAAAATCAATTCGATGAATTCTTTTAGGATTCAGAAGGAAAAGAGAAAGATTAACAATTATTAACTAAAAAGAGAATGAAAGAGAGTTCCAGAAGATCTGTTCTGCTGTCTGGTATGGCAGACGCTAGCCCAAGATGACAACTGAGACTTTGAAAAGCGAGTAGTCTGAACTGAGATGAGCTTCAAGTAGAGAACACCTACCACATTTTGAAGACTCAGTATGGGGCATCCCAACTGTAAATTTTTTATAGATTATATTTTCAAATGATATTTTGGATATATTTGGACAAATACATTATTACAATTAATTTCCATATTTGTTTTTTGGTGTGACTCCTGGAAAACTTTAAATTACATTTGTGGCTTGAATTGTATTTCTGTTGGACTGTACTTGTCTAAGATAAACACAATAGGATTTCAAGGAGAGATCAAAGCAAACATTCATGAAAGAAATAGTAGAAGAAAATTTCACCCTGAGCTGAAGAAAGACTCAATCTTTACATGAAAGGTTTCACCAAATGTCAGGCAAGATATTGAAAAAAATACACATTTACACTTATCCTGGTGAAATATGAAAGAGAAGAAAACCAAAACTTTTGTTATAAACAAAAGTGAATTAGACTTGCATATAATTTATTTGTAACATACAAGCTGAAGATACAGAAAACAGTAGAACAAAACCTAAGGGATCATGTGACCTAAAAATTCCTCTGTGCAGCCATCCTACTGCCTGCTTGTGAGGACAAAAGGAAGACTTCTTCAGAAATTCAGGAACTCAGTCTTCATTTCACCTACATTTCTAAAAACTTGCAGTTGAGCGAGCTACTTCAGTAGCTGTCTATTACCAAATTTCAGGTAAAGAAGAAGCAAATATAAACAATGAATCCATTAATATTTAAATCCGACTGGTAGCGGTTAATGTGACATGTAACCCGGAAAGAATGCTGCTTGAGAAAGAATAAATATGTTGTGAAAATATTAATGATGGCATAGAAGTAAATTTTACATTGTTTTAGAAGATCTGGAAGGGAGAGAAGAGAACAGGAAAGGACGAGACAGATTGTTATTGTTCTTTTGCTAACTGAACATTTCTCGAGTATCTCTCATGGGCATGGCAGTGTGGGACATGCAGGAAGACCATTAGACCAGGCAAATTCTTATCTTGTTCTAGAAGAACTTCATAGATAGTGTTTTATTATATTGATACTCTTCAGTTATTTATCAGTGGTCGTGTATATACCAGGTACTGTCTAGGTACCAAGATGCAGTATTAAGCAAGAGAGAGAAAGATCCCTGTTCTGGTGGAGTCCATGTTCTAGTGTGAGGAAAGAGAGAGAATAGGTCAATATGTCATATTAAGTGGCGATAGATGCAATGAAAAAGAAAAGTAGGCTAGTGGTGTTTTGGAAGGATGAGATGGTGGCAGTGCCATTTTAGATGAGTTGGTCAGGGAAAGCCTGGGTGAGGACCATCCAAGCAGAGACCAGAAGGGGTCGGGGGAACACTTCCCTCAGGTGCCCAGGGTTGTCAATGGAAGGGTGGTTGGCATGTTTTGAGGAACGACACAGAGGTGACGCAGCTGGAACTGAGTGAGAGGGAGACTGCAGAGAAGGACGAGGAGATGAAGTCACTGAGGTAGCCAGGGGCTCGGCCATCCCAAGGCTTGTCGTAAGCCCTGGTCAGAACTGGGACTTTATTCTGAATGAGATGGGAAGCCACTGGAGGAATCTGAGCAGAGGAGAGCCTTGGTGTGGCTTATGTTCAAAGAGGATCGCTGTGTTTTCCAAGACAGGGGCAAGGTAGTATCAGAACACTTTAAGAGCCCGTGCTATGTGGTAGTTCAGATGAGGGGTGATGGTGACTTGGACCAGGTTCATAGTGGTAAATGCAGTAAAAAATGAATTTATCCTGGATATGTGCTATTTTTCTGGATAGATCTCAAAGTGCAGACAGAGAGGCTAATTGCTGTGATATTTGAAGGCAGACTTTAATGACCAGATGGGGCTAATATAAATTCTAAAATTCAATATGAAAAGTACTGAGGCATCAGAGAAATGCAAACCAAAAGCAAAATGAAATACCAAGAGTCACCAGGTTGGCAAAAATGAAAAAGCCTAAATGTTGGTGAAAAGTACTGAGCAGAAGGAAGGTTGTATGCTGCTGGTGGGAATGTAACTGGCCACAGCCGCTCTGGAAAACAGAGGACATCTTTACTCCGTGAGCCAGCGTCCCCTGCCTTGTAACCCAGTGTTCCAAGTGACATGTGCAAGAATGTATATTATCAGAATATCTGTAATAGCCCTAAATGTGAAATAATCCCTATATTTAGGGACAGTAGAATGGACTAAGTGTGTCACGTTCACGCGATGGAACCCAAAATAGCCTTGGGAATAATGAACCCCAGCTTTGAGCAGCAAGCCTGACTGAATCTCTTAGTCATGAGCAGTTGTCCTAGACAACCAGTAGGACGTTTCCTGGGCAAAGAGTGATCTATAGATTCAGAAATGTCCAGGGGCTGTGAAGGTTCTTGTTTAGAAGATCAGTTCCCTCTTGATACTGGACATCATGCAGGCAAGGCGGATGTAGGTAGAGTAGACGTCACAGAAGCTGTGGAGGTGAGGGGTGCCTTGCGGCAGAGTCTGGGAAAGCAGACTGGAAGGCGAGGCTGGAACTGAGAGGTTGTCTGCAGCCGTGTGGTGTCCTTGTGCTTGGGGCTCCCTGTGGCGGTGACTGCAGACAGTATGTGGTGCTCCTGTAGGAATTCCCGTGGGTCTGAGCAGAAGGCCTCTGCAGCAGCTGGGGACCTGTCAGTCTCCCCAGTGATGTGCTCAGCCCCGCCCCCCCCCACCGGCTGCGTGCCAGTGGTTTGTTCCCCTGACAACTGCTGCCTTCCCGAGAGTGTACAGTGCGCAGTTCCGGAAGCATCCTTGTCTCTGTGTGCACCCAGGTTGTTCCTTAGCCCGTGCTTCCTTCCTTCAAATACTGCCCCACTCCTGTTGCTGTTCCTTATTACACATTGCATTCTCGATGCCACCTGTATTGATGGGGAGGGATGGGTGTTAATTCTTGACATTCTGGTGTCCTTCATTCGCGTACTGTTGTTCTCTGGGTATTTGCTGACATTTTATTGACTTGAAATGGAAGTTGGGAAATATTATACTTAAACAATGCATTAATGTGTCATAAGTTATCTGGGAACTTCTGAATTATGTATATTGTGAACTAAGTTCCTTTGGATCATGAGAAGTTCACAGAGTAATTTGAAATTGTGGCAGGATGGGGCGCCGCCTGGGTGGCTCAGTTGGTTGGACGACTGCCTTCGGCTCAGGTCATGATCCTGGAGACAGGGGATTGAGTCCCACATCGGGCTCCCTGCTCGCCAGGAAGCCTGCTTCTCCCTCTCTCACTCCCTCTGCTTGTGTTCCCCCTCTAGCTGTTTCTCTCTGTCAAATAAATAAAATCTTTAAAAAAAAAAAAAAAGAAAAGAAAAGAAAAGAAATTGTGGCAGGTGCTCCTGATGATGACATCTCTTCTCACACTGTCATTCTTAATTCCTGCTCTGAACAGTTGGTTGTGACAAAGCAGCCAGTAGAGGGCACTCAAACACTGGAAACAGTTTGAGGAGTTTAAGAATTTGTCTTTCAACTTGAAGATGCAGCTGGCTTAACAGGTATGCAGCGCAGTGTTTCATCTTTTCCCTGCTTTTTGGAGTTTTTACTGCATGGCACGTGGTTTTATTCCATTACAGATTATTACCATTTGGGATTAGTGAACACCATGACAGCCTATCCAGAAAAATACAAAACTTTCAAGGGGCTTGAGAACCACATGGAATGCATTGATGAATCTTAGGTTCAGAACTCTGGAGACCGGGTTTCTGTAACACTCATAATTGTGGGTATTCACAGATATTTTTCAGTAAATCATGAGTAAAATCTCAAGTGTGAGATGCGTCCTGATTTCACCTGTAGGTTTACTACTGGAGGATGCCCCCCCACACACACACACACACAATTGTGATTGAAGATCTTCTAGGCATTTTAAAGGCATAGAACCACATTTTAAAATTTATCTTTGTATCCCACAGTGCCTGGCCAACAGAGCAACAAGTATTTTAGGCACTGAGTCAGCACTGAAGAATTCAGTAAATGATTAAAGAATGGTAGGGACGCATGGCAGTATAATTTGTTACGAAGAGAAAAGATGGTAAAAAGCTATTTTGCTATCCTAGTGGTATGATTTAAGCGTCTTTTATCTAATTCTATCATCAGTGGTCACAGAAAAGAGCTGGTTCTGATCTCTTGTATGTATTTAGAAGCATTTATTCCAATTCTTCATTTTTTCTACAGAAAGAGATAGCCAACTTCTTAAGTCCGTTTTCCTAGAAAACACACTTACCACCCTGTAATGATAATGATTCTTACATGTAACAATTTTTAAGAAATATTCCTGATGTTCTGCTGCATAGATTGTTTAAGCATGCAATGGATATATTTTAGGAAGTTGAATAGAGAATCTAAAATTTAGAACTGGAAGGAAAATTAACAGACATTCTAGTTTGGAAGGAAAATTAACAGGCATTCTATTTTGATCCCTTCAGTAAACTTTTTTATTGTGGAAGATCTCACCATAAAAGTAGAGAGACAAGAATAAGGGGATACCATTCACTTCCCATAATCACCAGCACTTTGCCAATGTTGTTCGTCATCTTAACTCTCTCTCGCCCCCCCATCTCACTGCCTCTCCTCCCCCACCTTCTTATGGCAGTATGTTTTTAAAAAATGCCAGACGTCATATTTGTGTTGGTTTCAGTATATTTAACAGAACAGATTTTTTACCCTAACCTACTTGTCCAGGCCATTTGGCTGGGAAACCTTTGTATATCTTATTACCACAGAGAATGAATAACCATTATTACTAAATGTTTCAGTATATTTAACAGAACAGATTTTTTTTAAAGCTGTTTTCACAGCCAGAAAAATCATTAGTTTTCTGAATATCCTCCAGTATCCTGTCAGTACTCATTTTTTCTTTCTTTTTTCAAATTTTTTTTGAAGTAGTACTTAGTAAAAGTTTATCGTGCATATACCAAAGAGATGGTTTATAAACTGGGAGCACTCGAAACATGGAATGAGGCTCGACAGTATGTTGTTGTAAAGCAGTTTATATACTGTGAAGGCAAGGAGTATTTTTTCTTTACAGTGATTGGATATAGTATTGGAATTCTCTTAAAGGGAATTGGTGAGGGGTTATCTCCTGTTGACTTTGGGGAACTGTTTACATTTCACTTACGGTATCCAGAGGAAAAGGAAGAAGTGAACCAGGTCAAGTTATCCTTGCTTATTCTGCAAAGTAAGTTATATTCAGCTTTGCTTGTATGACTAACTGGTTTTGTCTGCTCAGGGAATTTCCAAGTCTCTGATTTTCATAATTCTCTCTTTTTGGTCACGCTGTCAGCAGGCCAAAGAGTTCCATATTTGCTGTTTTCCATTAGGAGTTGTCAGGCTGGAAGGCCGTGTAGTCACTGTCTTCAAGACTCATGTGGTGGTTGTTGATTTCATCCAGTTGCCTGATTTCTAAGGATGTCCTTTGGTGTGCATGTGGCTGCCAATAGACATTTGAAACCCTGGTGAGTGTACAACCCAGTAGGGAGGTCATCTGATGGCTCTAAGGAGAGTGAACAGTAGCCAAGGACTGAAAAATCCCCCAGAGCAGGGATTCCGAGGAGCCAGGCGTTTAACCAGTTAAATGAGTCTGTGGAAGAGGTGTCACTTATTTGGTGGAAAAAATTTTCTTGGTCTTCAGGATCCTTTAGATTTTGAGTAACAACCCCTGATTTTTCGACCTATGACAGGACATGTATCTCGTTGTGAGCAGTCAGGGCATCAAGGACTCTTCCATTTTGGAGGACCGCTGGAGATAAACCGCTTATTTCAATGTGTATGGCATGAGCATTTAGGGTATCTGTAAAACGTTTTCTCAATAATTGCATAAAAATTAGTTTTTTTTAATTCATTAACTCACACTTGAACAAAAGCATTCTTTTTTTTTTTTTAAGATTTTATTTGAGAGAGAGAATGAGAGGGGGAAGGTCAAAGGGAAAAGCAAACCCCGTGCTGAGCAGGGAAACTGATGCAGAACTCCATCCTGGGACTCCAGGATCATGACATGAGGTGAAGGCAGTCACTCAACCAGCTGAGCCACCCAGGCACCCAAGAAAAAGCATTCTGACAATTATAAAGAAACCAGAGCTTTTTTGAATACTAGTATTTGGAAGTTCACAGGAAGATCACTTATGAGGAGTCACTTTATGCACAAATGATCATATGTTTCAATCTGGCTAGCATTCGAGGAGTCCTATTTAGTCATTTTGGGTGCAAGATACCCTAACCTACTTGTCCAGGCCATTTGGCTGGGACACCTTTGTACATCTTATTACCACAGAGAATGAATAACCAATATTACTGAAAGAACTTGAGTGGATCCCAGAACCTACCAGTCAGGGGCAATAGGGACATCATGGTTATTCTTTGTTATGTAGGCATCGGCATGTGCCTATCTTGAATGGCTGTGGTTTAAATGTGGGTAGGAACAAAAACATTCTTTTGAATTTGGTTTAGCAGTCTGTGTATTGTATTGTTTTAATTTCCATGAAAATTGCTGTAATAAAGTCTTTTGTTTTACTTTAAAAAAAAATGCTTGATTTCCATTCCAGTGGTCCTCTATCCAGTAAGTGAAACTTAATTATTTTATATAATGGGTATATGGAGACATTCCGTTTGCCTACAGAGTCTTCAGTGAACTAGAGCAGCGCCAGTAATTTCCTTGACAGTGTAATTAAAGGTATCCTCATCATTATCTAATTTACAGTCTGTCCTGATACATGGAAGTGCAGTCTCCTTCATCTGAGTCAAACTTAGAGGGTTTGATTACAGAGTAAGTCTGGAACATGCCCCAGATCTGGTCTCATACCACTAAGGTTCTTTATGCACAGGGACAGGTTATCCAGCGATGAGGTTTCTAGTGGTTATGGACCATCTCTTGGATTGTAAGGCTTCTCAACTCCAGATTAATTGCTCCATGCTGTGAGTCAGGGCTATGGGCCGAATGGAGGTGGGTGGGAAGCTTGGGCTGGTGGTGCCCAGAGCTTCATGGTGGCAGGAGGACAGGCCTTTCTTTGCTGCAGCCATGCTGGTTCCTTCCAGGGACCCGTAAGGTCACAGCCATTCTGCAGATTTTCTTGATGGTCCCATTCGTGTCATTTTATAACTTTCCATTGAGCTAGGGTTGAAATAGGGTCTTGCATTACATTTAGATAATGTAGGCTTAAGACTTTTAATTTCAAACATTTCCCCATTGTGTTTTAGTGCCAGCTATTAAAGACAAATTTTCATTTGTTTTAGCCAAAGCTGGAATGTCGGAAATTTTATTCCACCCTCTTGATGTCATTGTACATGGTCCTTAATCACCTATATTTCCTGTGAACTGTAGTTTTTGATGTATAGCCTTGATTAGACTCAAGTTCAGGTTTTTGGAGGAGGGATAGGAATTCTTCATAGTTGGTGCTGTGTATTTCCTGTTGACTCACAGGGAGAGGCAGGGGGATGTCTGGTTGCCTCACTGTTACTGATGTTAGGATCGCTCACTGGCTCCAGGTGTTGTCAGCCTTATAGTGAAGTTGCCCATCGCTCCTTTACCTCATAGTTACTAGCATCCATTGATGATCTTTGCTTAGATGCCTTAGTCCAAGGGGTTGCAAAACAGTAATGTTCTCACTTTTTTATCCCTATACATCGTTTCTAAAAAAAAAGAAAAAAAATTATTTGAGAGAAAAAGCATGAACAGGGAGAGCTGCAGAAGGAGAGGGAGAAGCCGACTTCCCACTGAGCAGGGAGCCCGACAGGATGCTGGGATCATGACCCGAGCCGAAGCCAGATGCTTAACTTACTGAGCCACCCAGGCACACCAATAATTTTCTCATTCTGCAGTTCCTTTCTCACTTAGAGATGGGAGGGGTTTTTTTGTTGTCTTGTTTTGTTTTGTTTGTTTGTTTGTTTTTACAGAAGAACTTTCCAATATCAACTACACTGTTATCCTAAAGTATGGTTAATCAGGGGCCTGGGTGGCTCAGTGGATTAATAAGCCTCTGCCTTCAGCTCAGGTCATAGTCACAGGGTCCTGGGATCAAAGCCCGCATGGGGCTTTCTGCTCAGCAGGGAGCCTGCTTCCTCCTCTCTCTGCCTGCCTCTGTGCCTACTTGTGATCTCTCTCTCTCTCTCTCTCTGTCAAATAAATAAAGTATGGTTAATCAAAGGCAGGATAAGTGATTGTTTCCTTTATAGACCATTTTTCAGAACAATGAGTTGCTACCTTTGTAATCTTGATGTGTCCAATAATTTTCTTTGTATTATTAAAGACTTACGGATTTATATGTATGTATATATATATTTCAGTCTTTTGTAATATTAGTCTTTTTTGATGCTTAAATTGCAATAAGTCCAATGGGAGCCCTTTTGAGTTTGCTTCTTGCTTTTGAACATGACCCTACTACTGTCTCTGTTGCTTGCATTCTGTCAACAAGATTTCACAGCTTATCTTGAGGAATAATGAGCTCTAGTTTTGAAATCAATCCTTCAAGAAACTTTGTTTGATTTTAGTTGGAAATGACTTTGAGAAGAACATAGTTTGGGTGAGAGTGCTCACTGGTACTGGAATGGTCATGTCTTCCCGAATTTTTGAAGGATTAGAATTAGGAAATTTTATTTCTTAAAATGGAAAATAAGTCCATTAATACACTTCCAATTCAAATTTAAGTTCAAAGTTTTTCTTTACCTTGTTCTAAAAATTTTCTTTTTCTTTTAAGCTGAAAACCCTGGCTGCTAATAACATTAATTATGTCTTTCCTTTAACCTGTAGTTTAGAATAATTGTTTTAAATACCAATATTATTGCTAACAATAAAACTGCAAAATGCAATGTACGATATTTTTGTGCTGTTTTGTTTTGGTCCTTGGGATATACTTTGCTGGATGGTATGTATAGCCAGAATACTGAGTTTCAGGTTGAATAATTCTTTACTTCATATTTCTGTCACTGATAATGATGTACAATTATATATTCAATTTTTGTTACATATTTAGGGATTAGGGATGTAGAGATTACTTTGTGCTTGCTGATTTGTAAATCATAATGCTTTTTATTTACCTGAAGAGTTACAAGTACATAGAAATGTGTGCAAAGCCTGTATATCCTGCTCAATGACTTGTCCTGAAGTAAAAACCTAAAGGCCAACTGAGTTAAGAAATAGAACATTACCAGCACAACAGGAGACCCCTTATACCTTCTCCTGACTATTCCTGTCTCCCTTCGCTATACAGGCGACTGCTACCAGAATACCTCATAGTGTGATTATTGTGTCTGCTTTGGAATTGTCCGTAAGGCATACCGTATGACCTGAATTCTTTGGCTTATTTTGTTTCATGTTATGTTTGGGGAATCCTTGTTGTTTTAGGTCCCTGAGTTCATTTTCATTAGCTGGATATATCGCATCACCGGTGATGGACATTTGGGTATGTTTTCTTTTTTTTTTTTTCCTTCTTTTTTCTTTTTTAAGAATTTATTTATTTATTTGACAGAGAGAAACACAGCCAGAGAGGGACCACAAGCAAGGGGAGTGAGAGAGGGAGAAGCAGGCTTCCCGCCAAGCAGGGAACCCGATGTGGGGCTTGATCCAGGGTCTCTGGGATCATGACCTGAGCTGAAGGCAGTTGCTTAACCAACTGAGCCACCCAGGCGCCCCTGGGTATGTTTTCATAGCTGACTGTTGCAAGTGATTCTTGGACATGCATTTCATTTATTTATTTTATTTTTTTAAAGATTTTATTTATTTATTTGACAGAGAGATCACCAGTAGGCAGAGAGGCAGGCAGAGAGGAGGAAGCAGGCCTCGATCCCAGGACCCTGAGATCATGACCTGAGCCGGAGGCAGAGGCTTTAACCCACTGAGCCACCCAGGCACCCATGGACATGTGTTTTAATGTACTTATGTGAGCTTTCTGTTGGGTAAACCTAGGATTTAGAATTGCTAGTCAAAGTGTTTGCATATGTTTAACTCTAAAGGATGATCTAAAATCGATTTTATTTTAAAAAGTTACATAAGATGAAAATCTTTACACCAATGGAAGAGAATTTTAGTATTCTGTATTCTCATAAATACTCGGTATTGGTATAAAATCTTGTTCAGTGAGGATCTGCCAAGTTCCACTTCACTTTCTGTTTTTCCACTTCATTTTTAAAAAATTTGTTATTTTTTTCAGTGTTCCAAGATTCATTGTTTATGCCCCACACTTTATTTTTAACATGAGCTAGCATTAAATGTGGTTATAGAACATCTATAAAGGTGATGGCAAAATTTTTCTATTTATCTCTAGTAACAGCTATTGTTGGCATTCTTAAAATTAAATCACCCTTGTGGTTTTAGAAGAAATTCCCCTTGGCTTGTGATACATTACATTTTCATAATCTGTTGGCTTTTTTGTGCTAATATTTCTTATAGATAATTGTCTTTCTGTGATTGACTTATTCTGCTTGGCATAATACCCTCTAGTTCCATCCATGTCATTGCAAGTGGCAAGATTGCATTTCTGATAGCTGTGTAATACTCCATTGTGTGCGTGTGCACACACATCCCACATCTTCCTTATCCATTCATGTGTTGTTGGACATATGGGCTCTTTCCATAGTTTGGCTATTGTGGGCATTGTGGCTATAAACATTGAGATGCATGTGCCCCTTCGGATCACTACATTTGTATCTCTGGCATAAATACCCAGTAGTGCAATTGCTGGGTGATAGGGTAGCTCTATTTTCCATTTTTTAGGAACCTCCATACTGTTTTCCAGCATGGCTGCACCAGCTTGCATTCCCACCAACAGGGTAGGTGGGTTCCCCTTTCTCTGCATCCTTGTATTTCCTTGATGCCAAGGGATGTTGAGCACCTTTTCATATGTCTGTTGGTCATTTGAATGTCTCCTTTGGAGAAATGTCTGTTCATGTCTTCTGTCCATTTCTTGATTGAATTATTTGTTCTTTGGGTATTGAGTTTGATAATTTGTAGATTATAGATACTGATCCTTTATCTTATATGTCATTTGCAAATAGCTTCTTCCATTCTGTCGGTTGTCTTTTGGCTTTGTTGACTATTTCCTTTGCTGTGCAAAAGCTTTTGATCTTGATGAAGCCCTAATAGGCCATTTTTGCCCTTGCTTCCCTTGCCTTTGGCAATGTTTCTAGGAAGAAGTTTCTACTGCTGAGGTTGGAGAGGTTGCTGCCTGTGTTCTCCTCAAGGATTTTGAGGGATTCCTGTCTCATGTTGAGGTCTTTCATCCATTTTGAGTCTATTTTTGTGTGTGGTATAAGGAAATGGTCCAGTTTCATTCTTCCACATGTGGCTATCCAATTTCCCCAACACCATTTGTTGAAAAGACTGTCTTTTTTGCATTGGACATTCTTTCCTGCTTTGTCAAAGATGAGTTGACCATAGAGTTGAGGGTCCATTTTTGGGCGCTCTATTCTGTTCTATTGATCTGTGTGCCTGTTTTTGTGCCTGTACTATACTGTCTTGATGGTTACAGCTTTGTAATAGAGCTTGAAGTCTGGAATTGTGATGCCGCCAACTTTGGTTTTCTTTCTCAACATTCCTCTAGTTATTTGGGGTCTTTTCTGTTTCCATATAAATTTTAGGATTATTTGTTCCATTTCTGTGAAAAAAATTGATGGTATTTTCATAGGGATTGCATTAAATATGTAGATTGCTTTAGGTATCATAGACATTTTCACAATATTTGTCCTTCTAATCCATGATCATGGAATGTTTTTCAATTTCTTTGTGTCTTCCTCAATTTCTTTCATGAGTACTTTATAGTTTTCTGAGTACATTTCCTTTGCCTGTTTGGTTAGGTTTATTCCCAGGTATCTAATGGTTTTTGGGTGCAATTGTAAGTGGGATGAACTCCTTAATTTCTCTTTCATATCTCTTGGTGTTGGTGTACAGAAATGCAGATTTGTGTGCATTGATTTTATATCCTGATACTTTACTGAATCCCTGTGTGAGTTCTGACTGTTTTGAAGTAGAGTCTTTGGAGTTTTCTACATAAAGTATCACATCATCTGTAAAGTGTGAGAGTTTGACAACTTCTTTGCTGATCTGGATGCCTTTTATTTCTTCTTCTTGTCTGACTGCTGAGGCTAGAACTTCTACTATGTTGAGTAGCAGCAGTGATATTGGACAGCCCTGTTGTGTTCCTGACGTTAGAAGTAAAGTTCTAAGATTTTTCCCCATTGAGAATGATATTCGCTGTGGGTTTTTCATAGATGGCTTTTATGATATTGAGGTATGTACCCTCTATCCCTGTACTGTGAAGAGTTTTGATCAAGAAACTATGCTGTACTTTGTCAGTGATTTTTCAGCATCCACAGGATCATATGGTTCTTGTTCTTTCTTTTATTAATGTACTGTATCACATTGATTGATTTGCAAATGTTGTAACAACCTTGCAGCTCAGGAATAGATCCCACTTGGTCGTGGTGTAAATCCTTTTAATATACTGTTGGATCCTATTGGCTAGTATTTTGGTGAGAATTTTTACATCTGTGTTCATCAAAGATACTGGTCTGTAATTCTCCTTTTGATAGGATTTCTGTCTGGTTTGGGGATCAAGGTAATGCTGGCCTCATAAAATGAGTTAGGAAGTTTTCCTTCCATTTCTATTTTTTGGAGCAGTTTCAGGAGAATAGGTATTAATTCTTCTTTAAATGTTTGATAGAATTCCCCTGGGAAGCCACCTGGCCCTGGGCTCTTGTTTGTTGGGAGATTTTTGATGACTGCTTCAATCTCTTTACTGGTATTGGGTTTGTTTAGGTTTTCTGTTTCTTCCTGGTTCAGTTTTGGCAGATTGTATGTCTCTAGGAATGCATCCATTTCTTCCAGATTGTCAAATTTGCTGTGCATGGTTGTTCATAATATGTTCTTATAATTGTCTGTATTTCTTTGGTCTTGGTTGTGATCTCTCCTCTTTCATTCATGATTTTATTTGAGTTCTTTCTCTTTTCTTTTCAGTAACTTTGGCCAGGGGTTTATCAATTTGTTATATCTTTCAAAGAACCAGCTCCTAGTTTCATTGATTTGTTCTACTGTTTTGTGGTTTCTATTTCATTGATTTCTGCTCTGATCTTTATCATTTCTCTTCTCTGGCTGAGTTTAGGCTTTCTTTGCTGTTCTTTCTCCAGCTCCTTTAGGTGAAGGGTTAGGTTGTGTACTTGAGACCTTTCTTGTTTCTTGCGAAAGGCTTGTTTTGCTATATATTTTCCTCTAGGACCACATTTCCTATGTCCCAAAGTTTTGAACAGTTGTGTTTTCATTTTCATTTGTTTCCATGAATTTTTTAAATTCTTCTTTAATTTCCTGGTTGACCCATTCATTCTTTAGTAGGATACTCTTTAGCCTCCATGTATTTGAGTTCTTTCCAACTTTCCTCTTGTGGTTCAGTTCTTGTTTCAAAGCATTGTGGTCTGAAAATATGCAGGGAATTAACCCAGTCTCTTGGTACCAGTTGAGACCTGATTTGTGACCAAGGATGTGTGATCTATTCTGGAGAATGTTCCATGTGCACTAGAGAAGAATGTGTATTCTGTTGCTTTGGGATGAAATGTTCTGAATATATCTGTGATGTCCATCTGGTCCAGTGACTTGTCATTTAAAGCCTTCATTTCCTTGTTGGTCTTTTGCTTAAATGATCTGTCTATTTCAGGGAGGGGGGTGTTAAAGTCCCCTACTATTGTATTATGGTGGATGTGTTTCTTTGATTATTAATTGATTTATGTAATTGGCTGCTGCCACATTAGGGGCATAGATACTTATGATTGTTAGATCTTCTTGTTGGACACTTTAAGTATGATATGGTGCCCTTCCTCTTATTATAGTCTCTGGCTTAACATTTAATTTGTCTGGTATATAGATTGCCACCCCAGCTTTCTTTTGATGTCCATTTGCATGGTAAATTGTTTCCCACCCTCTCATCTTAAATCTGGAGGTGACTTTGGGCCTAAAATGAGTTTTGTGGAGACAGCATTTCAGTGGTTCTTTTCTTTTTTTTTAATCCATTCTGATACCCTGTGTCTTTTGACTGTGACATTTAGCCCATTTACATTCAGGGTAACTATTGAAAGATACCAGTTTAGTGCCATTGTATTGCCTGTAAGGTGACTGTTAGTGTATATTATCTCTGTTCCTTCTGGTCTGTTACTTTTAGGCTCTCTCTTTAGGTAGAGGACTCCTTTCAATATTTCCTGTAGGGCTGGTTTGGTGTTTGCAAATTGTTTTAGTTTTGGTTTGTCCTGGAAGATTTTTCTCTCTTTCTATTTTCCATGACAGCCTAGCTGGATATAATATTCTTGACTGCATATTTTTCTCATTTAGTGTTCTGAATATATCATGCCAGTCCTAGCTGGCCTGCCAGGTCTCTGTGCATAGGTCTGCTGTCAGTCTAATATTTCTGCCATTGTATGTTTCATTCCTCTTCTCCCAAGCTGCTTTCAGGATTTTCTCTTTGTCACTGAGACTTACAAGTTTTACTATCAGATGACAAGGTGGGGGCCTATTTTTATTGATTTTTGAGGTGGGTTCTCTGTGCCTCTGGGATTTGGATGCTGTTTCCTTTGCCAAATTAAAGAAATTCTCTGCTATAATTTGCTCCAGTCTACCTTCTGCACCCCCTTTTCTTCTTTTTCTGGGATCCCAGTGATTCTAATATTGTTTCACTCTATGGTATCACTTATCTCTTGAATTCTCCCCTCATGATCCAGTAGTTGTTTATCTCTCGTTTTCTCAGCTTACTTATTCTCCATCATTTAGTCTTGTATATCACTAATTCTCTTCTGCTTCATTTACCCTAGCAATTAGAGCCTCCATTTTTTATTGTACCTCATTAATAGCTTTTTAAATTTCAACTTGGTTAGATTTTAGTTCTTTAATTTCTCCAGAAAGGGATTTTTGTTTCTCCAGAAGGGATTCTCTCATATATTCCTTGCTTTTTTCAAGCCAATGAACACCTTGATAATCATCATTCTTAACTCTAGTAAAAACGTATTACTAATGTCCATATTCATTAGGTCCCTAGCTCTTGGTACTGCCTCCTGTTTTTTTTTTTTTTTTTGAGGTGAATTTTTCTGCCTTGTCATTTTATCCAGATAAGCATAGATGAATGAGAGAACAAAATACTAAAAGAGTAGCAATGACCCCAGAAAAATATACACTAACCAAATCAGAAGAGACTTGAAACCAGGGGGAGAAGAAAGAGAGGACAAATCTATATCTATCTGTGTCTATATATATGATTATACTGGTAAATACAGAGCCACACCCTTGATTTTGGGTGTATTTTTATCTGCTAGATGAAACTGTCTCCCAAAATTTTAAAGAAAGAAAAACTTATATATGTACAAAAATAAGGGTATACATGATGAAGGGATGGAATATGAATGTAAAGAGGAAAATTAAAAAAGATTCTAAAAAAGAAATTGATGAGCTAGGAAGTTGGTTGAAAAAAGAAGGAAAAAAAATAGGGAAGGATGTGATGAGGCTGTAACCTATAACAAAGCCATGCACTAGATTTAGGGTATATTTTGATCTAGTAGAAGACACTTCATCCAAAAATTTAAAGAAAGAAAAACCTATATGTACGCGAAAAATAAGCTTAAATACAATGAAGGCATTGGCATTAACTAAAACAATGAAAATTAAAGATTTTTTTAAAAAGGTATTGATGAGAAAATAGCTTTAAAAAGTTAAAATAGGAACAAGAACACATTTAAAAATAAAGTAAGAAAAAAATTTTTAAAATTTAACTTTGAAAGACGACCTAATCACAGGGGTGGGGGGATGCCATGAATTCTACATGGTATATACCCCTACCTCAGGAGTTCTGCAGTTCTCATTAATTGGTGAACTTGGTCTTGGCTGGATGTTCTCACTGATCTTTTGGGGGAAGAGGCCTGTTAGTGATTCTCAAATGTCTTTGCCCGAGGCGGAACTGCCCTGCCGTTGCCAGTGGCCAGGCTAAGCAATCTGCTCAGGTTTACTCTTGGGAGCTTTTATTCCCTGAACACTTTCTGTACAGCTTTGGAGGATGGGAATGAAGATGGCGGCCTCCCAGTCTCCGGCCCAGAGGAATGAAGAGCTTAGGGCCCCACTCCTCAGTACGCCCTCAGAGAAAAGCAGTCAATCACACCTGTCTCCCTGGTCTCTGGCCATACTTTGTGCTCACCAGGCCTGTGACCGAGTGTTTCTATCTCTGGTGCTCGGCCCCATTTGGTCCAATGGCACACTCCTCCCCAGATCTGACACTTGTGGGTCCCTGCTGACACTTGTGGCCCAACTGCACCTGGGATCATGGTTTAAGGAAACCCTGAGCTGAGAGCCCTCTCCTCAGCTCCATCTCTGCCTCCAGCTTCCCCGCTCCCATACCTAGGAGTTCTGCCACTCTTAGGCATCCTGAGTCCTTCTGTGATCCTGCGGTCCTGAGACCACACTGTCCTAGTGAGGGTTCCAACTCCCCCTCCCCTTTAGCCTCTTGGGTGATGTCCCTCAGTGGGACAGACTTCTAAAGTTTCTGATTTTGTGCTCCGTTTTACTACTGCTGGCCAGGAGTTAGCCTTTCCTTGCGTGGTCTATTTTCCCAAATGTCACCTTCAATTCACTTCTCCATGCGTCCTACCTCCAGAAAGTGGTCACTTTTCTGTTCCTAGAATTGCTGCTCTTCTCTTCAATTTCCTGTTGAGTTTGTAGGTGTTTGGACAGGTTTGATAACTACCTACCCAAATTCCTGGGACCCGATGATATCTAGGTTTCCTACTCCTCTGCCATCTTGCTTCTCCATCCTTACTGTCTTACTTAAGTGTGTTTTTTTTCTGCATCAAAACTTAGTAATGTGTCTTGTTGAATATGGGCCATTGATTATAGGCCTGGTAAAAACTAGGTTTTTACTCCTTTTCTTTCTCTAATTTTTGCATTGGGGAGAAAGCAGTACAGAAATTTTACTTCATTTTAATGTGATATGTAGACTTCCTAGAAGCCAATTTTACTTTTAAATTATAAGATTTTTTGTTCATTATGCATAGAAAATTGGCTTTGCCATGAAATATTTATAAGTATTGTAAGAATAAAGTATTTTCTAGTCAAATATATTTGAGACAGTGGATTAAACAGGGTTGGACAGTTTTGGTCTTTTTCAGTACTTTTCAGAGCTTATAATTATGACTCTGCTTGTGATAGTGTATGCAACATCCCAGAGTCCTGGGATCAAGCCCCGCATCTGGTTCCCTGCTTGATGGGAAGCCTGCTTTTCCCTCTATCTCTCTCCCCCTGCTTGTATTATTCCCTCTCTAGCTGTGTTTCTCTCTGTCAAATAAATAAACAAAATCTTTTTTTTTAGGATTTTATTTATTTATTTGACAGAGAGAAACACAGCTTAAGAGGGAACACAAGCAGAGAGACTGAAAGAGGGAGAAGCAGGCTTCCTGCTTGGCAGGAAGCCTGATGTGGGGCTCAGTCCCAGGTCTCAAGGATCATGACCTGAGCCAAAGGCAGTCGCTTAACCAACTGAGCCACCCAGGCGCCCCAATAAACAAAATCTTAAAAAAAAGAAGAAAAAGCTATTATTCAGAAATAATAATCAACCATTTATTTTTTTTGAACCTCATATTTTTCACTACAACCTATGCCCATGTCAGTTCAACACCTATAATTATTGCTCATTAAACAGGCTTTCAAAAAACATGTGGTTGACCAAACAGAAATACACAAATTAATTTTATTCTCCAAATATGTGAAAATTGTCTAGGAGCTATTTCCAGCTTCTTTTTGGGTTGTAGAAAGGGCTGCTATCTACCCAGATTTTTCTTTTACTTTATTTTTTAAAGATTTTATTTATTTGACAAAGAGAAACACAGAGAGGGAACACAAGCCAGGGGAGTGAGAGAGGGAGAAGCAGGCTTCCCGCCTAGCAGGGAGCCCCATGCGGGGCCTGATCCCAGGACTCTGGGATCATGACCTGAGTCGAAGGCAGACACTTAATGACTGAGCCACCCAGGCACCCCGGAATAATAGCATTTTCAATAATTTTGAAATAAGAAAATTATTTTGAGGAAATTTCATTTTTTAAGTAGAGCTCTTTCTCTTTTGTTAAAGAAAACTAGAGGTAACATTGCTGGTGTGTTTAATTAGAAAGCACTGGGCTTGAATCAGACTTAAGTGCTAGAGATGTTTACCATTATATGTATTATCTTTGAAATGTTTTAAACAACTATGGTTCCTAAAAGAGAAACAAGTTAAAATTCTTCATTTTTGATAAAAGTTAAAATATACAGTTAGATTTTCTGATTTTGTTATTGTGACAGTTTAATTTTCATCCTCTAATAAAGAAATATGTGTGGCTTAACATCAGGTTCTCTCTTGGTACTCACTGCTCTGTTGGCATTTCTGCAGTCAGATTGGGCAACATACATGTGGAATAGAAATGATCCAGTGTTTTCTTTATTATTATCCATTTTTTAAATCTAAGTATAGTATACTTTTGTTTTTAAGATTGTATTTATTTGACAGAAAGAAACATAGCCAAAGAGGGAACACAAGCAGTGGGAGTGAGAGGGAGAAGCAGGCTTTCCACCGAGCAGGCAGCCGGATGTGGGGCCCGAACCCGGGTCTCCGGGATCATGACCTGAGCCGAAGGCAGTCACTTAACCAACTGAGCCACCCAGGTGCCCCTAAGTATAGTATACTTTTTGATGGTACATGACAAGATTGGTGCTCCCAAGCTCCTACCTTTCTTCATGGGTTCTAGGATGGAAACTGTGTAGAGGTCAGGAGACTCTCAGTGTGTTAGGGGGATGAGTTGGGGCAAGGACTCCCCAGCAGCTGGGGCCTCTCTTTCCTCTTGCTGTCTTAGAAGCTGGTAGTCCAGGGACTCTTACTTCTTGGAGGCCGTGTGGACCATGAAGTCCATCACCTGGTTGCTGTAGCCAAATTCATTGTCATACCAGGAAATGAGCTTGACAAAGTGGTTCTTAAGAGCAGTGTCAGCCCCAGCATTGAAGGCGGAAGAGTGGGTGTCGCTGTTTAAGTTGCAGAAGACAACCTGTCTTCAGTTAGCCCCAGATACTCTTGAGGGTACCCTGCCATGCTTGCTTTACCACCTTCTTGATGTCATTACATTTGGCAGCTTTCTCCAGGTGTCAGGTCACATCCACAACTGACATGTTGGAGGTGGAAATGTAGAAGGTCATGTTCTTATTCAGCCCAGGGTAGATCTTGCATATAGCTGTGGCAGTGCCACTAGAATGTTCTGGGCAGCCCCTTTGCCATCTTGCCACAGCTCCCCGAAGGGGCTGTCCAAGGTCTTCTGGATGGTGGTGATGGCATGGGGTCATGAGTCCTTGCAAAGTATGGTATTATGGTTAGAGGAAATGGTGTATGTATGATTTCAGTCCTTTAGAATTTGTTGACATTTATTTCATGACTCAGCATGTTAGTATACTCAGGGGGCGGGGAGTGAGTTCTGTCATTTGAATTGTTTTTTTCTATCCATTAGGTCAAGCTTGTTAATCTGATAGATAGGGAAATAAATCTTCTGTATCTATGCTTATTTCTTGTTGTCTGTTTATTTTATCAGCTACTGAGATAAGTTTGAAATTCTTTCTTTGGTATAATTGCAGTTTTGTTGTATTTTGCCTTTATATATTTTGAATATTAGTTATTAGACATATAAAAAGATTTAGATTCTATTTCCCTTGGCTTATTGATTTATTTACTTAAAAATTCACCAGTATGGGGTGCCCAGCTCACTCAGTTGGCAAAGCATGTGACTCTTGATCTTGGGGTCATGAGTTTGAGTCCCAGGTAGGGTGTAGAGATTACTTATAAATAATTAAAGCTGGAAAAAAAAAAAAAACCACCAGTAGTGCTTATTGTCCAAAGCTTACTCTGTCTTAGTTACACATTCTTTGCTGGGTTAGGTATGACTGGTATATCTTTTACTATTCTCTTATTTTTAGCCTTTCTGGTTGAATAACTTTATTTTTTTTTTGATGTGTCTCTTCATACTATTTAAAAAAAAATTCTGGAGCACCTGGGTGGCTCAGTCGTTAAGTGTCTGCCTCTTGCTCAGGTCATGATCCTGGCATCTGTATTGAGCCCCTTGTCGGGCTCCAGCGTGGCAGGAAGCCTGCTTCTCCCTCTCTCACTCCCCCTGCTTGTGTTCCCTCTCCACCAGTGTTTCTCTTTGTCAAAATAAATTTTAAAAAATTTCCTCTTTACAGTTTTTCTTTAGTATTTAGTCCATTTACATGTACTGTAGTTGGTATAGTTGTATTTATGGCTGCTATCTTATTTTATGCTTTTGTTTATCTGTTTTGTGTTAATTTTTTCTCCATATCTTTTGGTTGGTTTCTTTCAAATAATTCCTTTCGTTCTTCTAGTAGTTATTCTCCTGCTTTTTGTTTTTGATATATATTATTTCTATGAATACAATTGTAGGGGACAGCATTTTTAACAAAGATATTGTTTTAGTGTCTTTTGATTGCACTTGTTGCTGTTAAGAAATTAGCTGTTAGGTCAACTGTGGCTCTTGTGAAAGAAATACTCTAAATCAAGTGAGGAACTACTTATGCTTTTAGCTTTGGACTTCCCCTCCTGCAATATCCTCTCCCTAACACGTGTTCATCCCCCAACTCATATCAGTGATGGGTCAGGGAGATGGGAAAGTTACCTTTTGTTCATCTTTATTATACTTGGTTGTAGCTACTGGAAGCTCTGACTTTAATTGGGGGTGGGTCTTCATCTAACTTCCAATTTGTGTGGGCCTTCACCTTGCCTCTTAACTCCTCTTGTTCATCTTGTCAGACAAATTCTCAGTGTAAACATCAGCCTGAGAACTCTGGATACCTCTCAGGGCTCTTACCTATACAGTCACTGGCCTAAGAATTTGGTACTGGTTAATTCATTGATGCTTTTAAGAAGGTTTATTTTCTTATTTTTTAGTTGCTTTTAGAGGGAAAGAGTTGTCCATATACCTAACCCACTATATTGTAAGAAATAGAAATCCTATTGTATTGAATTGAATAGATTCAATGAGTTACTGAAACAATAAACCAAACAAAATAAACTCCAGGTACTTGAAATCTTTAGAAGAAAGCTCATGGTTTTACTAAATCAACAAATGTGAAACTAATTAATGTCAATATTTTAGATGTTAATTTTGGTATTCTTTTGGAAAAGTAGGCACATAGACTAATATTGGCAGCAAAACTTTTAAGACTACCCACAATACATTAGAATTGCTTCTCATTATTAAAAAATAACAGCTCTTCATTAATAAGCCTAGTCATCATAGGCTTATTTTCACAGGATAATTTCAAATCATCATAGCTTTTATCCTCATATCATAAAATAGGTTTTTGATTTGAATGATAGATACTAGTTCTGTCCAATTATCCCTTCCGAAGGGTTAATTAAGCAGAAAAGAGCACCAAAATTATTGCTTGTATCGTGTCTCACAGGGCATTTCAGAGAGACTAGGATAGCTCATTTCAGGTGGTAGCAGAAGTTGAATTGGCCTGACAGCTTCACACTGGGATGACACATGGCTCCTTTCCAACCTAAGTGCTAAGTAGTGGTGGTTTTCCAGTCCTGGGAATGAGTCCTCTAGGAATTGACTGACAGTTGTGATGGAAAGCACATGTTAAGGTATTTGAGAAGGTCCTTTCCCCCTCTCAAATTGTATTTCCTCCTTACATGCAGGGAAAAAGAACCTAATGAGGAGACACAGAACAAGGCTAATGGGACAAAAATATATGTGTATGTACTGAGAGCTAAGGAGGGTGGAGGATGTAGCTTAATATCTTTGGACAAGGCTCCCTTAAATTGCATTCCCATGTTAAGGAATTTTTGCACCACCCAGGTACAGCTGCACTCTCCAAGTGGAATACCTATTTAGGTAAGACTTAAGATGGGGAATATGAGAAGACAGCTCTGTGTGGCTGGGCCTGGTCTCAAGGAAAAAGGGGCATGTTCAGTTATTCTGTCCAGATTTACCAATGAGGTGAAACATTTTACTTTCTCTTGGGTAGAATAGATAAAGGAACAGAGGGAGGATGAAAAGGTTATATTAATTTATTCTTGCCACATAGAAGGAAACATCAGGAATGGGGAGGAACCAATGAGGAAGTTCAGGTATCTTTAAAACTTTTTTTCTGGCAGCCTTACAATTCATACTTTATGATAGTAATAATCGGAAGAAAAACTAACATACTAAAATATACTACTTTTACTTCTTTTTTTTCAATCTTAAACTTTATTTTTTTCTCTTTTTCTTTTTTTTTGTTACTTAATTTTTTTTCCCAGTGTTCCAAGATTCATTCCCCATTCCCCACACCCAGTGCTCCACACAATAGGTGCCCCCAGTACCCACCACCAGGCTTTCCCTCCACCCCCCCTCCCTCCAAGTCCCTCAGTTTGTTTCTGTGTCCAAAGTCTCTGTTGTTTCATTTCTCTCCCTGGATTACCCTACTTCCCATTTACTTTCCTTCTCCCACTGTCCCCCAGGTTACCCCTCATGCACTGCAAGTAAGTGAAACCATGTGACACTTGACTTTCTCTTCTTGGCTTATTTCACTCAGCATAATCTCTTCCAATCCAGTCCATGTTGCTATAAAAGTTGGATATTCATCCTTTCTGATGGAGGCATAGTATTCCATTGTATATATGTACCACATCTTCTTTATCCATTCATCTGTTGATGGGCACCTTGGCTCTTTCCACAGTTTGGCGATTGTGGCCGTTGCTGCAATGAACATTGGAGTACATATGGCCCTTCTTTTCACTACATCTGTCTCTTTGGGGTAAATGCCCAGTAGTGCAATTGCAGGGTCATAGGATAGCTCTATTTTTAATTTTTTAAGAAATCTCCACACTGTTTTCCAAAGTGGCTGCACCAACTTGCATGCCCACCAACAGTGTAAGAGGGTTCCCCTTTCTCCACAGCCTCTCCAACACTTGTTATTTCCTGTCCTGTTAATTTTGGCCATTCTGATTGGTGTAAGGTGGTATCTCAATGTGGTTTTGATTTGAATTTCCCTGATGAACATTTTATTCATATGTCTTTTAGCAATTTGTATGTCTTCTATAGAGAAGTGCCTCTTCATGTCTCCTGCCCATTTTTTGATGTGATCATCTTTTTTGTTGTTGTTGAGTTTGAGGAGTTCTTTATAGATCTTGGATATCAGGTTTTGTAGTGTCATTTGTGAAAATCTTCTCCCATTGTGTGGATTGCCTCTTTGTTTTGTTGAAGGTTTCCTTTGCTGTGCAGAAGCTTTTTATTTTGATGAAGTCCCAAAAGTTCATTTTTGCTTTTGTGTCCTTTGCCTTTGGAGACGTGTCTTGAAGGAAGTTGCTATGGCCAATGTCAAAGAGGTTACTGCCTATGTTCTCCTGTAGGGTTTTGATAGAGTCCTGCCTCACATTGAGGTCTTTCATCCATTTTGAGTTCATCTTCGTGTATGCCCTTTGCCCCTCTTCTGATGTAGCTTACAATCTCTTAGGAGTTAGATAAGAGCATGTTCAGTTTAGAAAAGCTCCCAAGGTACTTTTGGTAGGACTTGAAAAAAATAAATTCAAAAGAAGAAATAGAAATCGTTTTTAAAGTTTTTATTCTACAGTGATTCCGTGTTTCTAATAGGTATATGTCCTCACTTTTAACTTAGTCTATTTCTTAGAAATTGTCTTTATTTTATGGACTATCAGAAATTCTGGAGGTAGCACAATGTTCCTTTTTGAAGCAAATTTTGAAGTGAATTTTAAGCTGGAGGTGTTTTTCCAAATTTTAAAATGTAGTCTCAACTCTTTTTTTTTTTGTCTGTATCAGGTCTTTTTTTATTCAGTATTCTAAAATAAATTGCAGACATCGTATATCACCCCCAAATATTTCAGTATGTATTTATTGAAAGATGTGGGCATCGTCTTATATAACCACAACACCATTATCACAATATCCAAATTAACAATAAATTTCTAAATATTTTCTGATACTTGGTCCAAATTCAGATTTCCTTGATCTATCCCAAGTTGCCTTCCCCTCCCCCATTTTTAAATTAACATATAATGTATTTGTTTCAGGGGTACAGGTCTGTGATTCATCCGTCTTACACAATTCACAGCACTCACAGTAGCACATACCCTCCCCAATGTCTATCACCCAGCCACCCTATCCCTCCCAGGCCCATCCTCTCCAGCAGCCCTCAGTTTGTTTCCTGAGATGAAGAGTCTCTTTGGTTTGTCTCCCTCTCTGGTTTCATCTTGTTTCATTTTCCCCCTCTCTTCCCCTATGATCCTCTGTCTTGTTTCCTCATTTTAGTGAGATCAAATGACAGTTATCTTTCTCTGACTACTTATCTCACTTAGCATAATAGCTTCTAGTTCCATCCACATCATTGCAAATGGCAGGATTTCGTTTTTGATGGCTGCATAGTATTCCATTGTATATATACACCCCACGTATTCTTTATCCATTCATCTGTTGATGGAAATCTAGGCTCTTTCCATAATTTGTCTATTGTGGACATTGCTGCTATAAACATTTGGGTGCACTTGCCCCTTCAGATCATACATTTTTACCTTTTGGGTAAATACCCATAGTGTAATTGCCAGGTCCTACGGTAGCTCTATTTTCAACTTTGTTAGGAAATTCCATAATGTTTTCCAGAATAGCTGCACCAGTCAAGCTCTGTTTTAGTAAGTAAATATTTCAAAACCAGTTCACTGGAGATCAGATACTTGAGATTTGATTTTTTTTTTTTTTGATTCAGAAAGTACAAGCACTAATGTGCTCTTGAGCCTCCATGAAGCTCTCAACTGTGTTTGATATCCAGAAGTGGCAGGTTAAAGGTTATTTTCTGCATGAGCTTTTTAAAATGGAAAATGTTAGGCTTTTGAGCAGCATTCTGAAGATGAGATATTCAAGTTTGGTTTGAACACATTTAGAAACAGTCTGGACAGATCTTATATCAAGAAGTGTCCCCACGAGGGACATTATGATCATTATGATCAGGCAGGGATTTTATATTGATAGAAAGTCAGTTTTGCTGTGAGAGCTGCCCCAATAATTGTGCAAATGCCAATGACTGTTTTGTGTCTTGAGGTCACTGTTGGTAGAACCCTTAATTGGCTCAAAAAGTTCTGAGTGTAGCATGACCTTTACAGACTCTGTTGAAAATGCTGTGTGTGTGTTTTTTTTAATTCTTGGGTTAAAATACTTAAATAATTGTTTTGATGTCATACAGAGCAGTTTTCTTAGATCCATTATAAATGAATTTTTTAAATGTTCACATTCTAGAGTAAGAGCTAGCTTTGTTTTGGTGAATTCATTTTTTATACTCCTATTTTCAGATATTAGTTGCTAATTTTCTCCTGAAATATATAATTTGGGTTTAGACTTGAAGAACCCTACTCTCATGGTTTCCAGGCCATCATGTCTAACTTAGCCATATGTAACTCTCATGGGAGGAGAGACTGAAATGTGATTTGCAAGGTGAACAAAATAGTAATTTTCCCCCATAATTTTATTTTGCTGTGGCTATCTGTAAATGAATACAGATCCCTGATATATGTTTGAAATAATCAATGATTATTGTTACATTTTCTAGCTCTGTTGCAATGTCATTAACATAACATTGTAGAAGTTTAAGATGTACTATGTGTTGATTTGATGCATGTAAATATTGCAAAATGATTACTGAGTGATAGTGTTAACCTCTGTATCATATCACGTACTTACCATTTCTTTTTTGCGTGAGGACATTTATAATTTATCCTCTTAAGAACTTCCAAATAGATACTGCAGTATTATATTATTCACTATAATTACCATGCTGTATTAGATACCCAGAATTTATTTACCATAAAACTGGAAGTTTGTACTCTTTGCCCAGCAATTCCCCATTTTCCACCAGTCCAGTTTCTGTTTCTCTAAGCTCAACTGTTTTAGATTCCACATGTAAGTACTTAGATATCATACAGTATCCATCTTTCTTTATCTGTCTTATTTCACTTAGCTTAATGCTTGAAAGATTGGCTCATGTTGCATGTGGCAGAATTTCCTTTTCTCTTGTGGCTGAATAATATCCCATTGTGAATGTTTATTACATATATACCACATCTTCTTTATGCATTCATCCAATGAGAGACATGTAAGTTGTTTTCATGTCTGGGCTATCGTGAATAATGCTGCAGTGACCGTGGGCATACAGATAGCTCTTTGAGATCCTGTTGTCATATTGAGACAAGAGTACGCATTCTTATGATAATCAGTTCCATGAGGAAAGGGGCACTTTGTTTTGGCAAACAGTATAAACTTAGCTCTTTACAAATGCTCAGTTTTCAGTGAGTTGTTTATTCAGTAAGTTCAGGTATGATAGTAAATATATACATTATTAATAATGTTAACTTGCCTGGGGCTCCTGGGTAGCTCAGTTGGTTAAGCATCATTCTCTCTCTCTCTCTCTCTCTCTCTCTCTCTCTCTTTCTCTCTCTCTTTTATTTTTTTAAATATTTTATTTATTTGACAGAGAGAAACATAGCTAGAGAGGGAACATAAGCAGGAGGAGTGAGAGAGGGAGAAGCAGGCCTCCCACAGAGACCAATACAGGGCTCCATCCTGGGATGCCGGGATCATGACCTGAACGGAAGGCAGACACTCAACCACTGAGCCACCCAGGCACCTCAGCATCTGACTCTTGCTATTGGCTGAGGTCATGATCTCAGGGTCATGGGATTGGGCCCCATGCTGGGTTCTGCTCCCAGCACAGAGTCTGCTCAAGATTCTTTCTCTCCCTCCTCACTAGCTCTCTCTGTCTCTCTCTCAAATAAATAAAATCTTAAAAAAATAATGTAAACTTTCCTTAAATATTTTTCCACCTAAAAATTATCTAATATAGTCATGGTATCACAATGTAATTTTAAAATTATTATAAAATAATATGCATTTATTTAAAAACTTTGAACAGGGCATATGTGGGGAAAGGGTGAAGACTTCCTTGCCTTTTCTGTATTTTCTCCCTCAGTCTCACCCTTGGGAGACAGAGCTTAGAGAGTGTCCTTCCAGATTTTCATTGTTATTAGTTGTATTATCTTTTCATTTCTGATTACAATGTCACATTAGTATTTTCTTAAGGATTGGGACTAAGGTTTAACATTGAATAAATATATTTAAACTGGTCGTTTTGGTGGAAGTTTGAGTTTATACCAATTAACACTTGTTTTCCTTATTTTATCAATAGGAATAACTTTTATTATAAATATTGTATTTATTTATTTGAGAGAGAGAGAATAGGAGAGAGCGAGCATGAGAGGGGGAAGGTCAGAGGGAGAAGCAGACCCCTTGCTGAGCAGGGAGCCTGATGCGGGACTCCATCTTGGGACTCCAGGAACATGACCTAAGATTTTATTTATTTATTTTTCAGGGGGAGAGATTACATGCATGCATACAAGCATGGGGAACAGCAGGCAGAGAGAAAAGCCTACTCCTGGCTGAGCAAGGAGCCCCATGTGAGAAGGACTTGATCCCAAGACCCTGTGGTCAAGACCTGAGCCGAAGGCTGAGCTTAACTAACTGAGCCACTCAGGCATCCCATTTCCTGCTATTTTAAAGACGATGAAAATATTTTTTAAATCCTTATCTTTCCCCTCCTCTTTCCTTACAAAGAGAGTGCACAGGTGCACATTAGGGATGTGGGGGAAGGGGTGAAAGGAGAGGGAGAGAGAATCTTAAGGAGACTTGTGCTGAGCACGGAGGCCAGTATAGGCAGCTTGATCTTATTACCCTGAGATATGACCTGAGTCAAAATCAAAGAGTCTGACACTTAACTGATTAAGTCCCACCCAGGGGCCCCTAACAATTCATCTTATATTTGATCTTTGCATTATTGATTAAGGTTATAGATCGTTTAAAATACACATCAGGAAGAAGGAGGTTATAGGACATTAATTATAATGAATGTTTTTGTAAAACTACTTCTGGTTTTATAGTCTCCCATATATGCACAGAATATGACCATCCCATGTTTTTTATTTAATTTTTTTAAATTTTATTTTGCTTAAAAACTTTTGAGGTCTTCCCACTGCTTATGACATAAAATTCAAAAGTCCTAGTTTGGTAGATCAACTTTGGCTGTAGCCTACTTTCCTCTTCTCTGCTTTTCCTCCTACACCTGAGGTGTGTTCTCATTGAATGAGTTTCCCCTTCATAAGCTGTGCTCTTCATCTCCATCCCTCCTTGTGAACACTGTTCTCTTCTCTCTGGCTAGAATTTTTTTTTAATTTAATTTTTAAAAATTTAATTTTTAAAAAGTCCTTCACTTATTTCACCTACCACCCTCCCAACTTCCTGTCTGGTAACCATCAATTCTCTGCAGTTAGGAGTCTTTTTTTTTTTTTTGTCTCTTTATTTGTTTTGTTTCTTAAATTCCACATATGAGTGAAATTTGATAATATTTGTCTTTTTCTAACTGACTTATTTCACTTAGCATTATATTGTAGCTCTATCCATGTTGTTTCAAATGACAAGATTTCATTCTTTTCTATGGCTAAATCATATTCCATGGTATATATGTGTATATATAAATACCACATACCACATCTTCTTTATGCATTCATCAGTCACTGGACACTTGGGCTGCCTCCATTATTAGGCTGTCATAAATAATACTGCAACAAACACAAGGGTGCATGTATCCCTTTGAATTAGTGTTTTTGCATTCTTTGGGTAAATACCCAGTGGTACAATTACTGGATCATGGTGTAGTTCTATCTTTAACTTTTTGAGACACCTCCATCTAGTTTTGTGCAGTGACTGCGCCAGTTTGCATTCCTACCAATAGTGCATGATTGCACATCGTCTCCACATCCTCACCAACACTTGGTATTTCTTGTGTTTTTTATTTTAGCCATTCTGACAGGAGTGAGGTGATCTCTCATTGTGGTTTTGATTTGCATTTCCCCGATGATCACTGATGTTTAGCAACTTTTCTTGTATCTGTTGGCCATCTGTATGTCTTCTTTGCAGAAATGTCTGTTCATATCTTCTGCCCATTTTGTAATTGGATTTTTTTTGTTTTATGGTTACTGTATAAGTTTTAATATTTTTTGGTTTTTTGTTTTTGGTTTTGGTTTTTTTTTAAGTTTTTAGAGAGAGCTCACAAGCAGAGGGTAGGGTAGAGGGAAAGGCAGGCTCTCCGCTGAGCAGGGAGCCTAATGTGGAGCTCAATCCCAGGACCCTGGGATCATGATCTGAGCTGAAAGCAGAGGCTTTAACCCACTGAGCCACCCAGGCGCCCATGGACATGCGTTTTAATGTACTTATGTGAGCTTTCTGTTGGGTAAACCTAGGATTTAGAATTGCTAGTCAAAGTGTTTGCATGTGTTCAACTCTAGAGGATGATCTAAATGATTTTATTTTAAAAAGTTACATAAAATGAAAATCTTTACACCAATGGAAGAGAATTTTCAGTATTCTGTATTCTCATAAATACTCGGTTTTGGTATAAAATCTTGTTCAGTAAGGATCTACCAAGTTCCAAGGATCTACCAAGCTTCTTATACATTATTGGGAGAACTAAATGTGATAGCCTTGTGATATTCTGAGATACCATTTTTCACATGCTAAACAATAAATGTTAGATATTTATTTTTATGGCTGTTTTTTCCACCTTTACTACTGTCTGCAAAAAGAAGGCACTTGATGTTTTTTATTTCTTTTTTTATTTTTTTCTTTTTTAAAAATTTTATTTATTTGACAGAGAAACACAGCGAGAGAGGGAACACAAGCACAGGAAGTGAGAGAGGGAGAAGCAGGCTTCCTGCCAAGCAGGGAACTGGATGCGAGGCTCGATCCCAGAACTCCAGGATTATGACCTGAGCCGTAGGCAGACCCAAAGTAACTGAGCCCTGATGTTTTTTATTTCTTAAAGGGAAGTTTTTCTATACAGACTTATAAGTTAGTTTGTCATTTCAGTTAACCCTTTATAATTTGTATGCTTATCATAAGAGGATTTGTTGTCTTAAAACAATTGTAGTTTTTACTTGGCAGCTGGATTATTCTTTTATTTTTAAATATGCTGACATTTTCCAACTTTCTCTAGAACCTTTCCATCTTGCAAAACTGAAGCTCCATGCCCACTAAACATTTAGGATGCTGTGCTTTAAGACTCTGGGTTTTATTTGAATCTGTTTTAGTAGGCCTCCTCTGACATGGAACCAGCAGAGAAAGGAGGGCGATGCCTGTCCCTGCCTTGCAGGGGTGGAAGTCCAGGCTCCTCAGTGGGCTTCTGTGGACACCCCAGGGGGACAGAGAGCCCCTCCTTACTGCTGAGCAGGGGTGCGAGTCCACACTCTCCATAGGCCTCCTTTGGTACCCCCTTGGCTAGGAATGTGACTGTCTCCCCTGCCACCATAGGATAGGAATGTGAGCCTCATTTCCCACTCACCTTCTCTGCTGCCATCTTGGTGGGGAAAGAGAAAGGAATCTGGTTACTGCTATATATGGGCGGAGGCCCAGGTTCCCTGCATGGTCTGTAGTGACACCAGGGTTGAGGCGAATAGCTGTTGTTGGGTGGGTGTTGTTGTCAGCTCTCTGCTTGCTTTTTTTTGGTACTGCCCTTGTGTAGAGAGTGTTGGCTATTGAAGGTAGGAGTTTAGGCTCCCCACTTGCCTGGGCTGACAGGGATGGGGTCATGGTTTTTCCATGATGTTCGGCTGGAGTAGAGTAGCTCTTGTTTGAAAGTTTTCAATCTTTCTGGGCTCCCCCTTTCTTGGTTCTTTGGCTCAAGAGAGCTGATAAATCTTATGTTTTGTGCCTACTGGTGTTTCTAGGCTCCTGGATCATCCAACACTCAATCCAGGATATCTGAGAAAAAAAAAGAAAACTCAGTGAGCTCATTGCCCTATTGATGCTCCAGTCCTGAGGTTCCTACTGGTTCTGTCTTCTCTCCACCTTTCAGAGTTGTATTGCATTTGTTTATATCCAATGTCCAGGTTTTTTAGTTGTTCTTAGTGGGAAGAATAGGAAAAAGTACATCTCTTCTCTCATCCTTTAATTTTTAAAATGTTTCTATGACAGGTCAGTAATATGCAGTGAATTCTCATTTAAAATGTAAATTTCTGGGCACCTGGGTGGCTCAGTGGGCTAAAGCATCTGCCTTCAGCTCAGGTCATGATCTCAGGGTCCTGGGATTGAGGCCCGCATCGGGCTCTCTGCTCAACAGGGAGCCTGCTTCCTCCTCTCTCTCTGCCTGCCTCTCTGCCTACCTGTGATCTCTCTCTGTGTCAAATAAATAAATAAAATCTTAAAAAATAAATAAATAAATAAATAAAATGTAAATTTCTATTTTCAGTTAATTAAGAAGTATTACAAGTTACTGACCATTTACTATGGGCCAGTGACTTGCAATCCTGGGGTATTTGCAGATGGAACTTAGTGTGTTCAGTAATTTTGTCAAGTTAATGGAGGACATCAGTGCTAGAGCTAATGCTCATGCCAGACACATGAGGATGCAGAACAATTTTGGATAGTGTTGATGCTCTGAGGAATGTAACACAGAGTAATGTGATAGAGTGGCTGTAATGGGCCGCATGCAGGGAGTGCCAGTAATGATATTACTTTGCAGAAGTCAGGGAAGGCTTCTCTGAGGAGGTGTTATTCCATCTGAACCCTGAATGACAAGGCATTTACTCTGTGAAGCTCTAGAGGGAAAGAACTTTGTAGTTCAGCTTCCCTGAAGTGTGAGAGATAACGGGAAGGTGTGGAAAGAGAAAGAAGACCCACAGAGCTGAACTGGAGAGGAGGTGAGCATGGGTGAGGAAGAGGCCACTGGGAAGAGGCTGCGAATGGAGTGAGATGTAGATCATGTAGGGTGGTGATACTGACCTTCCTCACAGGTGTTTTTACTTAAGGAAAAGTGCGTTTTAAAAAACAGAAATGTGTATTTCACAGGCAGGTTTTAGCAGCCTTCTTACTGCTAAGTGGAGCTGCTTTTCTGAGTGGTTATTGACAGGTTAGACTGAGCGGAAGAGGAGAGGACAATAAATACCAACTTTACTCCTTCCTGTTGGACAGAGAGCTGTGTGTGCTTTTTGGGGAACCATGGCCTGTATATCATGATCTTTTTTAAAAATTGAAAATGAGTTCCCAAAAGAGGTTCATGCTATTCCTTTTAAAAAGAAGAAATTACTATTTAGTGCCAAAAATTTAGAAGCATCTAAAGCATAAGACAAAATCAGCCGTAATTTCACTGCCCATAGATAATGACTACTAGCATGCTGGTCTGTCTCTTTTTAGTCTTTTATCTGTGTGTCTATGTATTTTTTGCACATATTTATAAAATTAAGATCAAAATTTATAGGTTTATCTTTTTAAAAAATTATTAGGAAGAGTGCGAGTGCACTCATTCTCATGTGGCAGGGGGAGAGGCATGGAGGCAATGGGCAGGGGGGAGTGAGAAGGACAAGCAGACTCCATGCCCATCAAAGAGCCCAGTGCAGGGGCTTGATCCGATGACCCTGAGATCATGACCTGAACTGAAACCAAGCATCCGTTGCTCAACCAACCAAGCCACCCAGGCGTCCCAATATGTAGGTTGATCTTGGTGGTACTTTGTCATTAGATATTCCCTAAGAACATTAAAAAGTATTATGTAATTTTTCATTTTATGGTACTACAACAATTCTTTCTCCACTATTGAACCATTTGCTTCTCATGTTTTTGATGTCCAGTGACTCTGATGCAGTGAGCGTCTGTTGCATGCATCTTCGTGTTCGCTCCTCATGGATTAGCACACTGTTATCCACATTTACAAGGCTCTGCCTAGCCAGTAGCTGGACTGTTCTCTAGAAAGGGAGATGATGAGAGTACTAACGACTTGAAATTTAAGCAGCAGTCATTAGAGACATGCTATGTCTTATAATAAAATGTGGGTTTGGGATTATTAGCAGCATACTGCATGTTTTCCTAGTTCTCTGCAGTTAGCAATCAACCGGGCTCTCCATTTGAACTGTTTAACTGTAGCCAGGTTTCCGTCTTAAACTAGACTAACCAGATTATTATTCCCTTCTGAATCATGCTCACGTTCCTAAGTGGGTAGTGAGGTATTGAAGGAATTTGTTCAGGTTACTCTCTGACCTGTAGGAGCTATCTGCATGTCAGTGCCCTTAGCTGACCAGTATCCAGCTCCCGTGTGCATCAGTGGTGTTTGTTTTTGTGTTGTCATCTTTAAAAGGATTTCTTTCCTATAGATGTGCTAAGTGGCAGAATTCCTTATCCAAAAACAAGTTTTAGTGCCATATATGAGGATGTGAAAAGTGAACAATCACAGGCATGGTGACAAGGGACTCTGAGTCACAAATCATGTGTAACTGGAGAAACTGAGAAAAACAAGTGACAAGTAGTTTTTCCATTTTTTTTCCTCCCCAAATACTCAACAGGATACTTTTTGAGCCATTGGTAGATGGTACTTTATTTATTTTTAAAGATTTTATTTACTTGAGAGAGAGAGAACATGAATGGGGTGAAGGACAAAGGGAGGAGCCGACTCTGCTGAGCAGGGAGTCTGTTGTGGGGCTCCATCCCAGGACCCTATGATGATGACCTGAGCTGAAGGCAGACGCTTAACTGACTGACCCAGGCAGGGGTCCCGGTAGATGGTACTTTATGTGTAATTCCTGCGTCATTGCTAGAGGTTGGGAAATCGTAACTTTTTCACAATTCAAATACATGGGTGGCTATGAACAAGAGGCTTCTGGAAGGTGTGACCAGGTGTAAGAGAAAAACATGTAGGTTAGGTATGAGCTCCTTTAGTAATCTTTGCCCTAGAAAGTTTTTCTGGTTTTCGTTGCTGGTTGTTTTTTTTTTTTTTATTGTTACTAAAATTTTTTTTTTCCAGTGTTCCAAGATTCATTCCCCATTCCCCACACCCAGTGCTCCACGCTTTAGGTGTCCCCAGTATCCACCACCAGGCTCTCCCATCCCTCCACCCCACTCCCCCCAAGTACCTCAGTTTTTTTGTGTGTCCAAAGTCTCTGTTGTTTCATTTCCCTCCCTAGATTACCCTAGTTCCCATTTACTTTCCTTCTCCCACTGTCCTCCAGTTTACTCCTCATGCACCGCAACTAAGTGAAACCATGCGATACTTGACTTTCTCTTCTTGGCTTATTTCACTCAGCATAATCTCTTCCAGTCCAGTCCATGTTGCTACAAAAGTTGGATATTCATCCTTTCTGATGGAGGCATAGTATTCCATTGTATATATGTACCACATCTTCTTTACCCATTCATCTGTGGATGGGCACCTTGGCTCTTTCCACAGTTTGGCGATTGTGGCCATTGCTGCGATGAACATTGGGGTGCATATGGCCCTTCTTTTCACTACATCCGTATCTTTGGGGTAAATGCCCAGTAGTGCAATTGCAGGGTCATAGGGTGGCTCTATCTTTAATTTTTTAAGGAATCTCCACACTGTTTTCCAAAGCGGCTGCACCAGTTTACATTCCCACCAACAGTGTAAGAGGGTTCCCCTTTCTCCGCAGCCTCTCCAACACTTGTTTTCTGTCTTGTTAATTTTGGC
>PITA01015314.1:0-16367 GCA_004023965.1 Spilogale gracilis
AAAAAAAAAAAGGCAGATACATATCGTATCTGAGAACTTATCCATTCTCTAAGTCCATGCTTAAAGACTCTTCTGGAAGTTTACTTGGTATAGAAGTGAATTGGTAATCAGCAGTGCTCAGCAGGGTGATGATGTTCCCCTTAGGGGATTTCTATGGCAGCAGCAACTGGGGGGACAGGCAACTCCCTGTTGCCAGTGGTTGCTCTGGGAGTGTGCCCCAGTCTCCACCAGTAAGGTGTACAGGGATGACCCCTGGGAAGGTGGAAGCTTGTTGAAAGGAATTTTTCCTGAATAAAACAATACCCTGTCAAGGAAAAAAGCCTTCTGTCTCTCTTTTCTCCCTTGTTTGGAATCCACTTGCACGGTTTGGCTGCCATCTTGCAACCATGAGGTGACAAGTCTCAGGACAAATGAATGAGCAAGAAGTTGGGGCTTTGATGGTGCTGTTGATTTACTACATCAACTTGCACCCACCCAGCCCAAGATTTCTTATTTTATGCAAACATTAAATAAATGTTTTTTTCTTTTGCTTGATCAACTTTGATGGATAGTCTGATGTGTGGGGCCTTCTGCATTTTACAAGATCTATGGCTCATAGCTCACCTCTTCTTGGAGCTCCAGGAAAGATGTCCAGAGAACATGCTAACTGGCTTTCCAGTGGGGATGGGCCACCAGGTAGAGTATCTGGAAGAGACATTTTAGGAGATCAGCTAGCATTTTTCTGGCTAGCTCGCAATAATGTTAGCTACTGTGCACACCTGAAACAAATATAACTTATATGTCAATTTAAAAAATATTAGTTGAAAAAAAATAAAAAAATATTAGTTGGATACGTTGCTGGCTTATGGAAAAAAAATAATATTAGTTACTATTACATCAAACTGTCTACATGATAACTCTCTGCCCACCCACTCCCCAAATGTTCAGCAGTCACCTTCACATGCACCTGCTGTTGAAAACACTTGTGCTTCATAACCCACTCTCCTTCCTGGGTGCCCATCGTGGTGATTGGCACCTCCATCCATCCAACCTATCCCCTCAGGCAGGAAGGTGTGAGTCAGCTTGGATTCTGTCCCTCTCCTTCAGTCCTTGGCCATGTCTCATCCATCCACCCATCCATCCATGCACCCACCCACCAATCATGCATGCACCCATCCATCCATCCATGCACCCACCCACCCATCCATCCAACAAATATACATATATTAGGCACCAGAGTTATCCAGGCAAATTTTGCTAGCATTGGATATGCAGAAATAAACAAAGACTCTGCTCCATGGACCTTACATTCTAGTGGTGTGGGGAGCTGAGCACATGAAAAAGAAACACTTCAGAGGTGCCTGGGTGGCTCAGTCAGTTGAACGTCTGGCTTCAGCTCAGGTCATGATCTAGGGTCCTGGGATCCAGACCCATGCCAGCTGCTCCAGGCTCAGCGGGGAGTCTGCTTCTACCTCTCCCTCTGCCCCTCCCCCTGCTCATTCTCTGCCTTCCTCTCACATAAATGAATAAAACCTTAAGAAAAATAAAATAAATAAAATAAACACTTCATGTAACTTCAGATAATGATGAAAGTTTATCTAAAATTAAACAAGGGTACACAACAGAGTGCTTGAAAGTAGTGTTTTAGTTTGGGTGGCCAGGAAAGGCTTTTCTGTGAATGTATTCTAAGATCAAAGACTCCAAGTGCTTTCTGGGTATCTTTGAGCTTCACAGGACCCTGAAGTGTGAGCCTAAGTGTGAGTCCCAGTGCTCTGGCCAGGTCTACCCACACCTAGTGGGACAGGCTCCCCACCTGGCTGGTTTTCCTAGCAGATGACCAGCTGCCCACCACCCCATGCCCATCTCCTAGACCTACTGCACCTGACCTGGTCCTCACTCTCAAAGGTTCCGGTTCCTTGCTGGCCCCTGAGATCATTCAAACAAGTCAATCTCATCCTTTTTTCAGGAATTGCAAAGCACCCCATGCACCTATGTCTGCAAAGTTTGTCTCCTCCTGCGGCCCCTGAGGGTTCACTGTATTTGGAAGGCAACCCTGGGAGATGGGCAAGGTGCATGGGGTCTCCTCCCCTGGGCTGTGAGTGCATGGGACTGCTGTCAGTCTCATCTGTCCTGTGTTTCATGTCTTGTGTTCAGCCATCTAAAACCATTTAGGGCGGACTATCGTAAGGAGAGCGGAGTACACAGCACTCATTCCAAGATCTGAATGGCAAGGGGCCAGATACACAAGCAAAGGTGTTCTAAGCAGAAAAAAACACAGCATGAATAAAGGTCCCAAGGAAAAACACAATGACACGAGAGAGGAATGAAGTTGGAGTGGAATGAGCTTCAGGGTAAGTGCCAGGTGGGTTTGGAGACAAAGATCTTGTGCGAGCAGGTTGATGAGTTTGGATTACATTTTATTCACAACAGGTGGCCTTTGGAGAATTCAAGGGAGGGGAATGATTTAATTAAGTTTAAAGATGACTGTGCCTAAGGAAGGAGCAGTGGGGGTGCGGGGGGAGGAGGGAGGTGCGGGGGGCGGGTAGGTGAGAATCAAAGCAGACCTAGGGGCAGTTAGCCAAGGGCAAGGTGGGTCACCCATTGGGTGGCAGCCGTGGGAGGACGTGCTCGGAGCTGGAAGTACTGAGATTTGCCAAAGACCAGATGTGTGAGGTTTGGGAAACAAGAACTGAGGTAATTCCCCCGTGAAGCGAATCACAAGTGACAGGACACACTCTTTAGGATGGCTGCTTTAGGCACACAGAACAGCTCGGTCGTTAAGTGTCTGCCCTCTGCTTGGATCATGGTGGTCACAGTGTCCTGGAATCAAGCCCAGTGTCAGGCTCTCTGCTCAGCGGGCCAATCCCTTACTGTCCTTACTGATGAGGCAACGGAGGCCCAGAGATGGATCTCCTGCACCACACATCTGAAAACAAGTTGAGCTTCAGACCACGGGGCTGCCCTTCCATGAATTGAAAGGACACAGTCTGGAAAGGGATGCTGGCCAGAGTCATCAGTTGTGATGCTGGGGAGAGGTTTTGGTGCAATGGGAGGAGGAGGGGGCACTTAATACTTGTGTGTTACATGATTTCCTATAAGAAGTATGTAGAACTTCTGTAAGTAAAACAATTATATGAGATCATAAACGAATATACTTATCCTTTTTTCTTTATTGCTGAGAGCACTTTAAGTTTCATAGATGTCCTTTAGTAAAGATGGAAAGCCATCCCACACTCCCACAGTCCAAGCCCTCTGCAATGTTATCCGAAGGATGGAGGCAAGGAGAGAAGGGGCCACCCTAGATTGGATCTCAGGGGGCCTCTTGTCATCACTCTTCAGCAGTTCAAGAGAGCCTGCCGCTAAATTTCTATGAATTACAAGCCAGTGGGTATCACATTGGGAACTTCAAATCAGCCCTTCCGGGAGTATTTACACCATGGAGAATAGCCAATGCTACAAACCAGGGTCTCTTTTTTCACCCCCCCCCCCCACCTCCAACAGCAGCCGGTGCCCACCTGCAACACTCCGGCTAATTTATCCCAGGAGCTCTCTTCTGGGGGCAAACTGTGTTTTTCTGAGCCTCACTTTCCTTACCTCTGCAACAGGGGGGGCCATAATAGTAGCTCTCACACTGCCCTTAAAGCACGAGTGCGTCCTTGTGCACCGTGGTCGCCGTGTTACAGGAGGGAGTGCCTGTGAGCAGCACCGGGACTTTCTCATAGGACAGGAACATAGTAAGAGAAACGGGGGGCGCTGCAGAAGCCAGACCAGAGAAGTCGGGGCGCTGCAGAAAAGCCAGACAGGTTGGGACCAAGGGCCAGGCTCAGGGGGAGGAAGAACTCAGTGGAGTGCCTCCAGGGTTCTGATGGCGAAGCAGGAATTTTCCGGACAAAGACCGCAGCGCGAGCAAGGCCAAGTGCACAAGCGGGACCCAGGTCTCGTGCTGCGGCTGCGGCCTCCTTACCCCTCGGCTGGTCCTCTCTCTGTCCTCTCTCCCACAGGTCCCGCCGGTTGATGCGCTGGAAGAGGCCCAGCGCCAGCGGCCAGGCGGCATCTGGCCCGCAGTGTGCCACCAGCAGCTGCGCGGTGTCCAGGGGCCCCGCCGTCTCCAGTCGCCCCCAGGGGATCCTGCCAGCCTCCGCCTCCGTGCCCAGGTACAGCTTGAATTTCTTCAGCTCCACGGCCTCCAGCTCTTCCAGGTAGGCCGAGAGGCGACAGAGGCAGTCGCTGACCGGGGCTCGGTGCATGGGGACCTGTTGAACCGCGAAGTGCGGGAGCCGGAGCCCAGGGTGTGTTAGCCTGCGCGGACCAAGGCCAGCATGCCCACCGCGGCTCCCCTGAGCGACAGGGGAAAGTCCTCCTGTTGAAATCGAGTTTCCTCCCCCCGCAGGTGACGCCAGCCCTGCGACACCGCGCACCGGGTCGTGGGTGTTCCCTTCCAAGAAGGGGAAGTTGGGCAGATTAGGAAATACCAGGAGCTATTCCGCCGTGAGAAAGAGTTTCACTTCTGCTCTGTCTTCCCGGCTTCCTTGGCCAAGAGCCGCATTCCTTCCTTAATCCTTCCTGGTATCTCTCTTGCCCTCTCATGCCTACCTTCCTTTGGATTATCATCAAACTATCTACTGCCCCTCCTTGTGGGATCCTCTCTGCTGGTATTGGTCTTGGATGGGAACCCTGCCATGGCAGATGGGCCCTGGAGCCAGAGGGACGGTGCAATGTGGGCCAGTGCGAGCAAAGCTCACTTCCAGGTAGAAGCATGAAGATCTTTACTTGCAGGGCCCTGCTCTTTTCTCTTGGCCCCAAGACTGTCACATACCTACCACTGTGTGGTACACAGGAAAATGGTCCCCGGAGATGTGTCCCAATCCCAGAACCTCTGAAAGGCTACCTTCCTTTCAGAGAGGCTTTGCAGATGTGATTAAGTGTAAGGCTCTTGAGATGGGACATCATTGTGTATGGTCCAGGTGGGCTTAGTGTCATCATAAGAGGGACAAGAGTCGGAGACAAGAGAGATGGAGGCAGAGGAAGGAGTGATATGATTCATGTCTGGCTGAAAGGCAAAGAAATAGATGCTTACCTGGAGCTTCCAAAGGAACAAGCTGTGGACACCCTGATTTCAGGCCCCTTTTGAGTTTCCGACCTCAAAACTAAAATAGTCAATGTGTGTAGTGTGGATTTGTTACAGCAATGTAAGAAACTGATACAGAGGGGCGCCTGGGTGGCTCAGTTGGTTGGGTATCTGCCTTTGGCTCAGGTCACAATCCTGGAGTCCCAAGATCGAGGGACTCGATCAAGGTGGGGAGCCTGCTTCTCCCTCTGCCCCTAACCCTACTTCGGCTCTCTCTCTCTCTCTCTCAAATAAATAAATAAAATCTTTATTTAAAAAGCTGATAGACTCTTTTGTCTGTGTTGGAGCAAGAATGACAAGAATATAGATGTTACCAGGGCTAACAGGCTTCCAGTGGACTTGTAGGGAAACAATGTTGCTGTAAATCATGAAGATGGAGGGCCCATTCCTTACTGCATCATACTTTAGCCAAAACTGACTGGCATAGGGATTTAATGATTTGGGGAGGGCAGTCAAAGCAGCATTGCTTTACTTAGGATGCCTTGGGCTGAAACTAGGAATCCTAATTTTTTCTTTCTTTCTTTCTTTCTTTCTTTCTTTCTTTCTTTCTTTCTTTCTTCTTTCTTTCTGTCTTTCCTTTTCTTTCTTTCTCTCTCTTTTTTCTTTCCTTCTTCTTTTCCGCCTTCCTTGCTTCTTCCTTCTTTCCTTTCTTTCTTTTTAGATTTTACTTATTTATTTGAAAGAGAGAGAGAGAGAGCATAGGAGGTGGAGAAGGTAAGAAGAGAAGCAGACTCCCTGCAGAGCTTGGAGCCCAATGTGGGACTCTATTCCAGGACTCCAGGACCGTGACCCAAGCCGACGGCAGTTACTCGACCAACTGATTCACCCAGGTGCCCAGAATCCTCATTTCAATGCCTTAAACAATAAAGAGAAACAAACCACAACTACAAGAAATAATACGGATTGGGGCGCCTGGGTGGCTCAGTTGGTTAGGCGACTGCCTTCGGCTCAGGTCATGATCCTGGAGACCCTGGATCGAGTCCCACATTGGGCTGCCTGCTGTGCGGGAAGTCTGCTTCTCCCTCTCTCACTCCCCCTGCTTGTGTTCCCTCTCTGGCTGTGTTTCTCTCTGTCAAATAAATAAAATCTTAAAAAAAAAAAAAAGAAAGAATATGGATTAATCCTATGGACATAATGTTAAGCAACAGAAGTCAGATATTAAAAAGTGTATTCTAAAAAAAAAGTGTGTTCTATATAATTACATTGGTATGAAATTCAAAAACAGGCAAAAGCAATGAACAGTGTTAGGAATTAAGGTGTCAGTTGCCTTGGGAAGGGGGTCCAATTCAGCCCTAACAGTTCTGATTGCCATTTTCTTCCCAGCAACTAGAACAGTGCCTGAAATGCTATAAATAGCCCCATTATATTTGATGAGCTATATAATGAATGAATCACACATACATATAATATTTTATGTGACCCAAGATGGAGACATTACCTAAGGGAGGGCACAGTATTTGGAGAAAAAAAATATGTATTTTGTTAAACTATTTGGAATGAAAATGAGACCTTAAATCTATGTCCAGCTGTGAGCAGTGGGAAAAAGAGGGAGAAAAGGAATGCAGAGAAAAATGGTGGGAGGGGGAGGAGAAAGTGGGGAAGGGATTCTGTGAGATGATAATACGTTCCTCACTTGCATATGAAAATTGTGAAATGCTTGATGGGGGTGGGGAACTCTCATGGAAAGTTGTGAAGGAATTTTTAAAGTATTATTATTGTTCTGGATTGAGTAGGAAGCTCAAATAATTGACACGAAGCAGGAGATAGGGAATTAGGAATGTCATTCCACCAGGATTCATAAAAGTGAGTTGGCTCCCATAGGTAGCAGGGAGTTGGTGAGTGTTTCTGTGTGTGCCAACGTGAAGAAGGTGTCTGGGGGAGTTCCTGCTGGTTTGCTGCGGACAGCAGTGCATATGGAGACCCCCCAGGAGTCTCTCGCCCCCACCCTGTACCCCGCCACCTCACCAGCTGTGTGCCCCTGGAAGAGTCACCTTACCTTCACTCCAAACCTCTGAAGGCTCAGCAAAGGAATGAAGAAATAGGACGCAGGACAAGTCCTTACGTAACTTATGTAAAATGGGAATCTCAGAGGTAAGGTATTGGGCTCTGACCCTCAAACATGACCTATTTCTATTTTCCTACTTTCTCTAACTACCGTGGCCTCCACAAGTCTACCTGTCCAACCGCAGGGATGGGAGGGATGGGACAGATATGCTCAAAGGGGAGGGGAGGGTTTGTAAGAGCCAGCAATGCTTTCTGGACTCAGAATACAGCACCACTCAGAATACACAAAGAATGTAGGTTTGGAGGAGGTTATTTAAAGAGTGGGATTGGGATTAGTGATCATTGCTGGGTTCAATCTCAAAATCTCATTCTGAGTGCTTCTCAAATTTTAATTGTACATGAATCACCTGGATTTAATTGTACATAAATCCTTATTAAAATAAGGATTCTGATTTAGCAGGTCTGAGATTTGGCATTTCTTTCTTTCTTTTTTAAGGTTTTATTTATTTATTTGATAGAGAGAGAGAGCAGGAGCAGGGAGGGGGGCAGAGGGAGAGGGAGAAGTGACTCCCTCCCCACTGTGTAGGGAGCCCAATGCTGGGCTTGATCCCAGGACTCTGGGATCATGACCTGAGCTAAAAGCAACTGAGCCACCCAGGCACCCATCTTTTTTTTTTTTTTCTTTTTTTTTAGAGAGAGGGAGAGCATGAGCATGTACATAAGGGGCGAGGGGCAGAAAGAGAAGGAGGGAGGGAGAGAATCTCAAGCACGCTGCTCTCAGAGCAGAGCCAGATGTGGAGCTCAATCTCAGCACCCTGAGATCATGACCTGAGCCAAAATCAATCTCAGATGCTTAACCAGCTGAGCGACCTGGCACCCGTAGATTCTGCATTTCTAACAAGCTCTCAGTTGATGTCAGCGCTGTGGCACCAAGTTCACTTTGGCAAGGAGCCAGACTTCTGTCAAGATTAAGCCTCTGTAAAAATGTCTTCAGGGGCACCTGGGTGGCTCAGTTGGTTGAGCAACCGCCTTCAGCTCGGGTCATGATCCCGGAGATCCGGGATCGAGCCCCGCATCGGGCTCCCTGTCTACCAGGAAGCCTGCTTCTCCCTCTCTCACTCCCCCTGCTTGTGCTCCCTCTCTCGCTGTGTTTCTCTATCTATCAAATAAATAAATAAAATCTTTTTAAAAAATGTCTTCAGAAGGTCTTGGTATAGAACAAATGTGAGGAAATAAATAAAATGCATTTATAGAAATTAGAAACAAAAACATGGGTTCACTTTGGATTCTCCAAAGCCATGGAGTTGAGAGTTTCAGAGGCCATATGCCATCCGGGTGATGCCAGTTAAGGGATCATTAAGTGCCCATCCGTGCACTGCTATTCAAGGTGCCAAAGACAAGCCATGAAAGATGAGCAAATTCTCTGCCTTTACGGGACTTACTACCTCATAGAGACAACAGACACAAAAAAATACATATGCATTTATATTTCAGATCATAAAAATGCCATGAAGGGAAAAAAATATAGAGAGGAGAGTTCAGGAAGGCTGGGGCAGGACATGGTGTGTGAGATGAGTCATGAAGGATGGGCAGGTTCAGCGTGGAGAGGAGGCACACCTCTGCGGGCACAGGGACTGGACTGTGGCAGGAGGGAGGTGGGAAATGGCTGAGCTATCAGATGGGTCTGGCCTGTGGAAAAAAAGCAAGAAAATATCAGATGAAGTAAGGGAGATAATACAGAGACAGTTCAGAAACACCTTGAATGAGACTTGGACTTTATCCTGAGGGCAATGCGGAGCTATGGAATATTCTTTTTTTGATTGAGGTAAAATGCACACTATGTAACACTGCCATTTAAACTATTTTCAAATATACAATTCAGAGACATTAAATACATTGGCAATCCTGTGCAGCCATTACCACTGTCTATTTCCAGAACTTTTTTCATCTTAAAAGGAAACCCTGGACCCATTAAGCAAGTCACTTCTCCTGTCTCCCACCCCCAGCCCCTTGCATCCACCTACCTACTTTCTCTCTCAATGAACTTGTCTCTTCTGGATATTTCATATAAATGAAATCATATAATATGTGATCTACTTTTGGTTGGGCTTTTTTCACCTCCTGTAATGTGTGACCTTCTTCTATGTTGGGTTTTTTTCACTTAGCATGTGTTTCCAGGTTCATCCATGCGATCGTGCAAATCAGTAGTAGTCCATTCCTTTTTATGGCTAAATAATATTCCACAACACTGCAAGTATGAGGTGGTTTTGAGCAGGGGAGGGTTGGTGTCAGATCCACTTTAAGGAAAATCCTTTGGGACAATTGTGGACGATGAACCAAAGGAGGCAGCTTGGAGACTGGGAGAACAAGGAGGACGTCAGCTGAGGTCCTCAGCTGGCTGTGTTCATAGAGCATGTGACTCTTAATCTCAGGGTCATGAGTTTGGGTCCCACATTGGGTGTAGAGCCTATTAAAAAAAGTGATGGGGGAGGAAGGCTGGAGCCCTGGTTCCGGGGCCTGAGTGGGGGCAGTGGATGTGTTTGAGGGATGTGGGGGTAAGCAGCAACATTCTAAGGCAGGCGGAGAGGGAAAAGATGCTGCTAATTTAGATTCTTTATGGGTTAGAGCTGAGCTTCCCTGAATGACTCATTATCTAACACCTCCCTCCTCACCACTGTCGCAGGAGGAAAAAGATTTCTAGGAATGCAGAGGGGAAGGCAGAGGAAAGCCAAATCTGTAACTGTTTTGTACATCCCCCTTGCAAAAAAGCCCTGCTTTCTCAAGGGAAGAAAAGAGAACTGGCAGTTCCTGGGGACTTGTGTAGCACAGCATTATTTCTACATAGGAATGAATCCATCGCAGCCCCTGACTTCAAGGGTCTCAGAGTTTAAAGACAGGAAAGACAATTTTTTTTATGACAGTCAATTCAGGAAACACTGAAAATGCCTCCTGAGACTTCTTTCTTGTCAAGGAAAGGTGATTTTTCTGATTACAAAAATGCCACGTCTTTATTGCAAAATATTCTAGTGTGTTAGTAAGTGGAAAGAAGCATAAAGATGTTAAGAAATTTTTACTATTGTCACAAGTGGCACCAGGATTTATGTTAAGGAAAATATTTTTTTGTTTGTTTATTATTATTTTTTTTTAGAGAGTAAGAGTGAGGAGGGGGGCAGGAGGGGAGGGGCAGAGGAAGAGGAAGAGACAGAATCTTAAGGGGGCTCCATACCCTATAAGCAGAGCCCCATGCTCAGGGCTCAATCTCAGGAGCCTGAGATCATGACCTGAGCTGAAATCAGATGTCAGATGCTCAACCAACTGAGCCCCCCAGGTGTCCAAAAGGGAATCTTTTTTTTTTTTTTTAAGATTTTATTTATTTATTTGACAGAGAGAAACACAGCCAGAGAGGGAACACAAGCAGGGGGAGTGAGAGAGGGAGAAGCAGGCTTCCTGCCAAGCAGAGAGCCTGATGTGGGGCTTGATCTCGGGTCTGTGGGATCATGATCTGAGCCGAAGGCAGTTGCTTAACCAACTGAGCCACCCAGGCGCCACCCCAAAAGGGAATCTTGATGAGCAGGTTGGAAGAGAAAGATGAGCATTGAAAGCATTTAAGGGAGACATTTTTATAATCAAAAGAGAGGGATCCAGATGCTGAACAGGTGTCCATAGGATGGGGAGAAGGGGAATGAAGGACAGAAGGAGAGGCTAGAACAAGTCAAGGTACCCACCAGAGCCCTTGTGGATACTTTATTTTTTATTTTATTTTTTTCATTAAAAATTTTTTTGTTATGTTCAGTTAGCCAGCATATAGTACATCATTAGTTTTTGATGTAGTGTTCAATGATTCATTAGTTGTGTTCAACACCCAGTGCTCATCACCACTCATGCCCTCCTAACACCAATCACCTGGTTACCCCGCCCCCCACCCCCTCTTGCCAACACTTTTAACAGTAATGGATGTTCTGCAAGGTGTCATTTTTTAAAATTTATTTTTATTTATTTTTTTAAAGATTTTATTTATTTATTTGACAGAGAGAGAGATCACAAGTAGGCAGAGAGGCAGGCAGGGAGAGGAGGAAGCAGGCTCCCTGCTGAGCAGAGAGCCTGATATGGGCCTCGATCCCAGGGCCCTGAGATCATGACCTGAGCCGAAGGCAGAGGCTTTAACCCACTGAGCCGCACAGGCGCCCTAAAATTAATTTTTAAAATATTTCTGTCATTTCAGTGACATAAATCTCTCCTCCTTCCCTCTACGACATCTTCAGTGAAGTCTGCTGTTCTCAGGAATGTTTTGTGTGAATGGGTTTCCCTTGAGTCTTGTTGTTTGGGGAATCAGAGAATGCATGTGTGAAATAATACCCCAGGTAGGCAAAGGAAGCCCTAGAACATTCTAATCCTTCCACCGTTTGTAGACACTTTGCTAGAGAGCAATGTGATTGGCAGAGGTTCAAGAGAAGTCTCTCAGATCATCAGGGTCAAGGAAGCTAACATTAAGGTTAAGAATATCACCCACTATCCAGATAGGGCTGCTTCTAAATATGACAGGAATAACGTAGTTCATGATTTGTTTGACTGGGTGCAACACAAATTTTGATGATTTATACAACTTTGTTTCTGTATTTACCTGTCAGCTCCACGGTGATTTTTTAAAAAGATGTTATTTATTTATTTGACAGAGAGAGAGATCACAAGTAGGCAGAGAGGCAGGCAGAGAGAGGAGGAAGCAGGCTCCCTGCTGAGCAGAGAGCCCGATGTGGGCCTCGACCCCAGGACCCTGAGATCATGACCTGAGCCCAAGGCAGAGGCTTAACCCATTGAGCCACCCAGGCGCTCCCTCCACTGTGATTTAAGTAAGTAGGTTTTATTTTTCCCATTTAACAAAGCTGAAGGTCAGTCACCCAGCTGCTCCCCGGCATCTCAGGGATGCTGGTTCCCTCCGTTGTGTATTCCCCTCCATCTCTGGTATCTAGTTTCCTCGTCATGCTGGACGCCTCATCCTAAGACAGACACCAACGCTGGCAGCATCCCAACCATGACCAGGCAGACGTCAGTGGGGAAAGGGTGCTGTCATTTTGTCAGGAGGAGCAAATGCCTGCTCAAAAGACAGCCCCCTTTCACTGGCCAGGACTGGTCCCTTGGCCCCCATGTAGCGTTCAACAGGTAAAAGAATTCTTGTCATGCTCTTGCGCCTCAGTCCATTTGCTCCTGCCATGTTTCTGGACTCGAGACTGACCCAGTCCCCAGTTTCTGAATCTAGTGTCAAGGTGGTCATGATGACAAACTCTAAAATTCTTGTTACAGAAGTTCAAGCCTGCAGTGGTGTGAGGCAGTGGGAAGATTACAGTCCGGGGTCAGACCAGCGGACTGAGAATTTCAGTTCTGCCTTGTGCTAGCCCTGGGACCCTGGGAAAGCCACTCCCTTCTGCAAGTTTCAGTTTCCTCCCTGAGAAAATGAGCAAAAGAACATCACCTCCTTCACAGTGTTGGTGTGAAGAACTAATGAACCGCATGACATGTCGTCTATAAATGTCAGGTGTTCGTTTTTTGCTGTGACAGATTCTTTTTTTCTTCCTTTAAGATCTTATTTGTTTATTTATTTATTTGAGACATAGCCAGAGAGGAAACACAAGCGGGGTGTGTGTGTGTGAGGGAGAGGGACAAGTAGGCTTCCCGCGGAGCAGGGAGCCTGATGCAGGGCTCGATGCGGGGCTCGATGCGGGGCTTGATCCCTGGACTCCAGGATCACAACCTGAGCCAAAGGCAGATGCTCAATGACTGAGCCACCCAGGCGCCCCAAAATACATGTTTTCAAAAAACTCCCCAAGTTATCCTGCTAAGAAGCACACATTTATGCTAATACTGTAAAGCCACAGAGATAGTATACTTTTTCTAGCAACAAGATTCCCTTGTCCCCATTCTAGAAGAGCCCTCCTTCCAGCGAGAGAACATTGTGAAAAGTCACTTAGGTACAAGACCTATTTGTCCCCTGCCCAAATTTTATGGTGTGAGGCGTGCATGTTCGCAGATGGCACTAAATCATCCAGGGTAAGAAGGGATTTTGGAAGCCAGGCAGGGAAAGCCAGAGGGAAGAGAAACCGGGGTCAGGTGCCTGGAGGGAACTTGTGGTGGGTTACTGGAGGGGACTCACAGGGATTTTCACGACTTTACTCTCTGGCAAAGGACGAGCGAAGGACGAGGGCTCCCTCTGCCTCCACTCCTGTCTGCAGCACCATCCACATTACCCCCTAACATGAGCTGGATTTCCTTTTCCAAGACATGTGACAACACACCCAGGCCTTGGTGGCACTGGATGAGAGCAGAGGCCGCCCTGTGGGAGGTTGTCAGGGACAGACGAGATCGAGGGTCACCCTTCGGGCACTCCCCACTGCTGCGACCACCACCAGCATGATCAGCTTGTAGGCAGCCGGCCATAAGATGGAAATCATCCTCCCAGCCTACAGATGGGGAAACCAAGGCCCAGGGGAGCCTCAGAGAGGATGCCTGTTTGGCAGAGCGAGACGATGAGGGGACGTCATGTCCAAACTCTCATCTGTCTGGCTCCAAGATCCAGCTTTTAGACCCTTTATCCTCTGGAAGGACACTTACTGTGCTACCAGGTGACTCCTCCAATTTGGGGTCCACTAGGGCCCGAAGAAGAGAAGTGACCTGCAGGCCATCATTTAGCACCCCAACGTTGCTGAGTTCTCTGGTTACTATTCCCACTGCCCAGGGCCTCTCTGTTCTGTGGCCACAGTCACACCTTCACCAGGGCCTGCGCACAGGGGTTGTGAAACTTCCTACACAGCTGTGTCCTCACCCACGGACTCTGACCGCAGCGCCGCCCATGGAGGAAGTGCCCAGCTCCCCAGCCCCCTCCAGGGCTGGGGACGGTCTTCCGGAGCCCTCCAGGATTACCGGTTTCTGCCCTCACCAACCAGGCAGAGCTGGACACTTGCTGAGGATATTAAGACCCCGTGATGGGAGGCACTCAAAGACGATGTGTTCTGTTCCTAACACCAGCAGCCGGGTCACGCCTCTCCGTTGCAGGCTCTCCTCGCCTCAGGAGGAGGACGCTTCACAGAAGTTAGCATGATGTGGACACCTGGGTGGCCCAGTGGGTTAAAGTCTCTGCCTTCGGCTCAGGTCATGATCTCAGGGTGCTGGGATCGAGTCCCACATTGGGCTTTCTGCTCAGTGGGGAGCCTGCCTCCTTGTCTTTGCCTGCCTCTCTGCCTACTTGTGATCTCTCTCTCTGTCAAAAAAATATATATATTATATGCATATAATATATATATATATATATTTAAAGAAGTTAGCATAGTGTGGAATTCTTTTTTTTTTTTTAAGATTTTTTATTTATTTGACAGAGAGAAACACAGCCAGAGAGGGAACACAAGCAGGGGGAGTGAAAGAGGGAGAAGCAGGCTTCCCGCCGAGCAGGGAGCCCGATGTGGGGCTCAATCCCGGGTCTCCGGGATCATGACCTGAGCCGAAAGCAGTTGCTTAACCAACTGAGCCACCCAGGCGCCCCCATAGTGTGGCATTCTACATTGTCCTCACCCAGTTAGTCTACAACCACCAGGGGCCCACCGGTCAGTGGGCTAAGTCAGGTTTGTTCCAGGAGAACTGGGATGAGGTCTGAGCTGGGGATCAAACTCTGGGAGTGGAGAGCAGACCCCCTGACCTCCTCTCCCCGAGTTCCAGGATTCCCAAACAACTGCGGTCTCAGCATTCTGTCCCTTTATCTGGACTTCCCCACTTCCCCCTTTATCTGGGAGTCTGCTTCTGAAGCCGAATGAGTAGGAAAAAGCTTGCCAGGATGATGTAAGGCAGAGTCCCAGAATCCATGCAGCTAGCTAGGACAGGCCCGTCTTTCTCCCCCAAGAGAAGTATGTGTTTGGTACGAGGTCCGCAGGTGGCTCTCTATTCTGGAAACATTGTGGACCAGGCTGCTGGATACAGATTTCTTCCACACCCCGGCCTTAGGCCGCCTCTGCTGCTCTCCCCAGACCCCGGGCAGCAGGAGGATGGAAGAAAACAGACAGCAAGCAGTTTTCTTAGGAAACCATGGTCCATACATTACACAGACCATCCCTTTTCTACCCTCATCCTCCCAAACAGTCACATGACCAGGGTAGTGGCCAGTGGGGGACGGCCCATGTTTCTAGTGGGCCATCAGGTGCCCCGATAAAATCCCAAGTGTTCTTTTGCTAAAATAGAACCTGAGGAGGCAGAGTGACTAACACCCTCCAGCATCGTGCCGGAAGGTTATGTTTTCCAAAGCAAAAAAGCAGATTTTCTCCCATCTTCCTTTCTCCTGGAACACACAACTATAACCACAATCAGGGCTTAAACTAGCAATTTTTTCCCTCCCTATTCAAGGCGGGGTGGGGGGGGTGGGGGGTGGAAATTGCCTTCATTGGAAAAAAACAAAACAAAACAAAACCCACAAAGCAAGTAACAAGCAGTCATCTGCAAAATTTATGCCCTGAGCTGCTTAGAAGAAAACCTTCTCCCTAGATCAGCAAATCCCTGCACCAGCTCATTGCCCAGGCAGCAGCTGCTGGGGGGGAGGGGGGACATTGTGGTGTTGTTGAGGTCTGATGGGGTTCAGGGAAGTGATGGGGCACCTCCCATAGTCAAGGGACGCCACCAGGATGTGGGTGGGGCAGGCCAATGAGGTGCCCTGAGGAAGTAGGTGCAGGGCAAGGATGCCACTGTGGGACCACTGGCCACCAGGAAGGGCTCCAACTTCCGGGGCCTGGGATTGGCTGGCCACCCGGGGAGCCCAGCCACACAGGCAGCAGAGCCTGATGGATAATTGTGCAACCAGAGAGGGGGCTCTCTGGCTTAACCAGCTTCTTCACTCGTTAGATAGTCATTGTAGATTACTTTCATCATACGCAGTTTCATTATGGACTTCACTCATTAAGAACAGACTGGATATTGAGGCCTGCCTCCAAAGAGTGGGCTAGCTGGGCTGTCCTTTTGTAAGACATCTGGGAAGGCAGCTCTTTCTGCCCCTGGGTCTTGTCCCTGTGCTTTAATAAAGCCACTTTTTGGGACGCCTGGATGGCTCAGTCATTAAGCGTCTGGCTTTGTCTCAGGTCATGATCCCAGGGTCCTGGGATGGAGTCCCCCACTCAGCAAGGAGTCTGTTTCTCCTTCCCTTTGTCGGTCCCCTAGGCTCCTGCTCTCTCTCTCTCTCAAATAAATAAATAAAATCTTTTTTAAAGATCTGAATTAGGGGCGCCTGGGT
>PITA01015314.1:16467-39234 GCA_004023965.1 Spilogale gracilis
TCCCTGCTCGGCGGGAGGCCCACTTCTCCCTCTCTCACTCCCCCTGCTTGGGTTCCCTCTCTCCACGTGTTTCTGTCAAATAAATAAATAAAATCTTTTTTTTTTTTTAAGATTTTATTTATTTGACAGAGAGAAACACAGCCAGAGAGGGAACACAAGCAGGGGGAGTGAAAGAGGGAGAAGCAGGCTTCCCGCCGAGCAGGGAGCCCGATGTGGGACTCGATCCCGGGTCTCCAGGATCATGACCTGAGCCGAAGGCAGTTGCTCAAACAACTGAGCCACCCAGGCGCCCAAATAAATAAAATCTTTAAAAAAAAAAAAAAAAGCATTGAACAGGGAGCCTGGGTGGCTCAATAGTTAAGTGTCTGCCTTTGGCTCTGGTCATGGATCCTGGAGTCCCTGAATAGAGTCCTGAATCAGGCTTCCTGCTCTGTGAGAAGCCTGCTTCTCCCTCTCTCACTTCCCCTGCTTGTGTTCCCTCTCTAGCTGTGTTTCTCTCGGTCAAATAAATAAAACCTTTAAAAAAAAAAAAAAGGCATCGAGCCACCTTATCCAAAATGTAGTATGTTCTCTATTCAGGCCTCCAATAAAAAGTGCCCTGGTTTTATTGCCGAGCAGAGATATGATCTCAATAGAATTAATTCTTCCATCCATCTAGTTTTAGAAGCGATTCTACTGGTCAAAGTTAGTATGAAAACCTACTCCGACCAGTGCTGGCCCCACACATCTGAATACACTCGAGAAAGTTAATGGACACAACTCAGGGCAGGTGGGAGTCATCATCCTTTACAGCTGAGCACAGTCGTGGCGAGTCAGATAGTTAATGGTCGCTGAAAATCATAAACAGTGCTACACATATTTGTATGTTTATTTGTTTATTTAAGTCATCTGTACACCTAACGTGGGGCTCCAACTCACAACCCGAGATCAAGAGTTCCATGCCCTTCCGACTGAGGCTGTCAGGTACACCATACACAATGTTAATCTTAAGTTGAATTGCCTAGCAGTCAATCAGGGCAAAAAAAAAAACAAACCATAAATAATAACATAAATAAATAATAACATAAAATAAAAATAAATAATAAATAATAAAATAAATAAAAAGTAAAAAAACTAAAAAGTTAAAAATAGTTAAAAATAAAAATAAAGTTAAGGGGGCGCCTGGGTGGCTCAGTTGGTTAAGCGACTGCCTTCGGCTCAGGTCATGATCCCGGAGAGCCGGGATCGAGTCCCACATCGGGCTCCCTGCTCGGCGGGAAGCCTGCTTCTCTCTCTCTCACTCCCCCTGCTTGTGTTCCCTCTCTGGCTGTGTTTCTCTCTGTCAAATAAATAAAATCTTTAAAAAAATAAATAAATAAAGTTAGGGACGCCTGGATGGCTCAGTTGGTTGGGCGACTGCTTTCGGCTCAGGTCATGGTCCTGGAGACTGGGGATCGAGCCCCACATTGGGCATCCTGCTCGGCAGGAAGCCTGCTTCTCCCTCTCTCAGTCCCTCTGCTTGTGATCCCTCTCTGGCTGTGTTTCTCTCTGTCAAATAAATAAATGAAATCTTTTTAAAAATAAAAATAAAATAAAATAAAATAAAATAAAATAAAATAAAATAAAATAAAATAAAATAAAATATTAAATTAAATTAAATTAAATTAAAAAGTCGAAAACAAAAATCTCTGAGCTCCCAAGGACAGTGTCCAGCAAATTCGGGAATATGTCCCTAGAGGCCGAGGAGGTTGGGGCCCCTGGCTGGGTTTTGCAGGCTGACTTCTGACCTTCGCCCGCACCCGCAGAGAGCCCATGTTGCCAGCAGAGGGCGCTCCGATACAGCAGATGCCAACGCGGCCAGTCTCCCGGCGGGAGCCGAAGCCAGGTGAGCCGGCCCCGCCCACTTGCAAAAGCCTCTCGGCTGAGTAACCTGAGCGGCCGCTCCTGGAAATCACCTGTGAGCAACGAAGCCAATGAGCCAGGTAAGCAAAGTTCCCGTAACAGGATAAAACACTAAAGAATGAAAGATGGAAGGCTGCTTTGTTCTCTTAGACACAGCGGAGCGGGATCACCTGTCTCAGGATGCCGGGCAGCCGGCGACTCGGCTTCATGCTGTAAAGCATTTGTGGAGGTGATTCTCATCAAGGACCCAACTCTGAGGAAGGTAAAGGTATTTCCAACGCCACCGGATATGTAAAGCCAGGGCAAGCAATTAATGCCTTTAAAGAGTAAGGTGGGCAAGGAGACGACCCAAGAAGGGAAGGAGAGAGGGAGAGAGAGAGGAAGAGAGCAGCAGCTGGGTAAGCGACCCTTCTGTCCACTAGTCCCTGGCTGCACCCAGCAGCCCACAGTGCCCTCTGGGGACTGATAGCCCAGGACACGGTGGGACAAAGGGATGGGGATGTGTCTCTCTAGATTGTTTTCCCCAGATACAGATAATCTCATGGAGTCAGGAAGACAGTAGCTGAGATCTGTGCTGTTAGAATGCCTCAAGGAAGCAAGATAAGATGGGTGGTCACCTATCACCTTGACACCCCCCCATCCGTGTGGGCTCCCCCTGGCCAAGTTCCTGACACACGGCAGTGGTAGGCACTGAATATTTGGCAAATGATTGTATTGGGGCGTTTGGAACTGGACTCCTTTCACTTGTTGGTTGCAAGAAGCCTGGGGAAACCTGCAGGCTGACAGGGAAAATGAATAGATTTTCCCAAATGCTGACAGGTGGCTAGGAAGTTCTCCTCGCCTGCACACAATGGAAAACATGCTGTCCCCAGACAGCGGGGCTCTCGTCTCATGCCTGACTTAGGTTTACCTTCCGGGGTGTTCTTTGCCTGAATATGTATTCACTGAGACCCTGAATTTTAGGCTAAGCTATCTATATAATATTTTTTTGTTTTTTAAAGATTTTATTCATATATTTGACAGACAGAGAGATCACAAGTAAGCAGAGAGGCAGGCAGGGAGAGGGGGAAGCAAGCTCCCTGCCGAGCAGAGAGCCCAACGCGGTCCTAGATCCCGGGACCTTACATCATGACCCGAGCCGAAGGCGGAGGCTTTAACCCGCTGAGCCCCCCAGGCGCCCCGATCTAATGTTTTAAAGAACCGTCACATTCTGTTTCACTGTTCGCCAACAAGGATAGGTATAACATTTGTCAGATGCCCCTTGAGCAGGTCTGGTTGACCAGGGGATTCTTCTTCTACTTACCTCTGTCAAGATGACCTAATCTGGGTCGTTCATCCCTGCATCTCCCACTCAGCCAAGATGTATTCTTGTTTGTTTGTTTTAATATGTTGCTGAGCATCCTATATGTATGAAACCACTCTCTCCTGGAACACAGCCCTGCGGTCGAAACCTTTGATGCTGATCTAATTTTCTTTCCCTTCTATGTCAACTTGATCTATTGCTCAGATGTCTAAATAATTGTTTTCCTCTTTAAAAAGAAGTCAACTTGTAGTTCTTCTAGAATGCATCAAGCTGAGGACTGGTTTTGGTTAGCTTTTTAAAAAAATATTTTATTTATTTGTTTGTTTGAGAGAGAGCAAGAGAGAGAGCACAAGCAGGGGGAGCAAGCAGGCAGAGGGAGAAGCAGATTCCCTGCTGAGCAGGGAGTCCATCCCAGGACCCCCAAGATCATGACCTAAGCCCAAGGCGGACGCTTAACCCACTGAGCCACCCAGGTGCCCCCTTGGTTGGCTTTTCTAACCAAGGCCCAGATCTTGCATTTTGGGAAAGTTTTTTTAGGTTCTGGCCTTTATTCTCTGTTTCCCTCCCTTGCTTTGGTTTTTCTTCTTTAGCTCTTTCCTCGTCTCTCCCCTTTCCTCTCACTTTCTGGGAAATGGTCTGTAGCCTCCTCATTTATATCTAGTTGTTTTTCTTCTTTCCATCCTCAGTCTCACCTACCATGTGTTCTGTGGGTCTGTGCATTCCTATTACAGTTCAGCTGTCATTTTTAAAATATCTTCCTTTTTTTTTCTTTTACTTTTTTCAATTTACATTTAAAATATCTTCTTAAACATTTCTAGTCCTCTTCTGACCCCCGTCAATGCCTCTTGGGGCGTGTTCTGAGATTTCCCGAGCGCTATCATCTTCTCGCTGTGATGCTGTGATTTTCTAATAAGACGTCTCTATTTAGCTGAGGCCGTGTGCTTACATTTTCGGGTTCATGGGAACACTTGTCCACTTAGTTTTCCTGCAGATGGTGTCCACAGGTATTTTCCTCTGCCATATTTGTCATTAAAGAAGTAATTAGGGGGAGATTCAAAAACGAATCATTGTGGCCTCTCTCTGGGTGTATTCCTTATTCCTTGAAGACGTTCTCAGGCTTCGCAGGCAGGTATTCATTCACTCCCTCATTCTTCATGGAGTACTCTTGCACCCACTAGAGAAAGAGCCGGTCCCAAGTGCGTGTCAGATTGCATCCCAAAGAAGGCCCGGCAAGCTCCTGAGATGCAGGGAGAAGCAGGGAGCCCGCAGCACGTGCTCTTGTCCTCTGCAGAACGAAACAATCACTCATGTTTCTCATCAGATCAAAGACTCAGAAGAGGAATATAAACAGTGGCTACAGAGAACCCCTTGCTTCATTCCACTCTTTCTACGGCTGTCGTCAGGTGCCCCTTGGACCTCTGGGTCAGGACCCGCCAGTGCCTGCAGGTCCTTGGGCCGCCATCCTCCAGCAGGAGGCTCAGGACCCAGGAGGTCTCAGGAAAAGGATTCATGAAGCAGCTGCGGGAAATCTAAGCTCCTTAGGTTGGTTCTCAAGCAAGGTCTCTGAGGCTCAGCCTAACTGGAAACTGGGGCTGCGTCATTGTGTGTGGGGAGCTGCTGGGCTCACTGGTCTGGCCTCTACCCCAGCATGCCGGCAGGGCCCTCCCCCACCCTTAACTGGACACCCCAAAACTGTCTGAAGTCCTTGGGGAGGTGCAGTCATCATCTCCTTTTCTCCTATGTGTGGGCTTTTTTTTTAAAAAAGATTTTATTTATTTATTTGACAGAGAGAAACACAGCTAGAGAGGGAACACAAGCGGGGGGAGTGAGAGGGAGAAACAGGCCTCCCGCTGAGCAGGGAGCCCCATATTTGCCCCGGGACTCCAGGATCAGGACCTGAGCCAAAGGCAGATGCTTAACGACTGAGCCTCCCAGGGGCCCCTATCCCATGTTTTTGATGCTTTGACACGTTGGGGTCTGGCCAACTCTGGAGGGACCGCCCTTTCAGGTAGTGAACACTAAGTGAGGCCCCTTCATGGGCCCTCTTCTCTGCCCTTATCACCAGGGACCAGACAAGCAGGGCATCCCCTAATGGCCAAGAGCCCATCCTACATCTGTTCACCCTGCTTACCGCGTTCCTTCCCACAGTAACCCCCAACCAGGCTCTTGGCCATGCTTTCCCTCCCTCTCTGCATTGCATCCCCAAGAAGGCCCGGCAAGCTCCTGAGATGTCTGACCGTGGGGCATCCCCCATGGCATGCCCCCTCCTCCTGGGGTCTGCGGGATGCCTGTGCTGTCTTTACTAGGGCAGTTCTGACCACAAAGCACACCCACAACCAGTTCTCTGACGTTGCAGATGCTGAGCATCCAGTGACTCAGGTCCCTTCTTACCCTATGTCCCTGGAGACAGCCTCGAAGCCTGTGAGTTAAGGCTCAGATGCCAGCACCAGTCCCAGTTCACCACCCATCCTTCTGATCGAATGTTTATAAACGGGGGGTTCCCGCAACCCCCTCCTCGGATTTGACGGTCTGCTGGGATGGCTCCCAGGACTCTGGAAAGTGCTTTGCTGAGGACTAGTTTATTATCAGATACAACTCAGGAATAGCCACATAGAAGAGATGCATCAGGGCACCTGGCCAGCTGGCTCAGTCGGTAAAGCGTGCAACTCTTGATCTCAAAGCGGTAAGTTCAAGTCCCACACTGGGTGTAGAGTTTACTCAAAAAATGAAATAGAACACAATATCCTAGCAGGGCGCACGTGCCCAGACTTTATAAAGAAGGAGAGAGGGCGCCTGGGTGGCTCAGTGGGTTAAAGCCTCTGCCTTTGGTCATGATCTCAGGGTCCTGGGATCGAGGCCCACATAGGTGGGGAGCCTGCTTCCCCACATCTCTCTGCCTGCCTCTCTGCCTACTTGTGATCTCTCTCTCTGTCAAATTAAAAAAAATAAAGAAAGAAAGAGAGGCATAGAGTAAGCTTTTGGAGGGTGGGGCAGACATAGCTTCCTGGCATCTGAGGGTCCATGACCCTCCCAGCGCCTTGATGGGTTTAATGGAAATTTCATCCCATAGGCACAATTGATTAAATTTCTGGCCATCGTGATGGACTCAACGTCAGCCCCCTCCCTTCCGGGGCTGCAGCTCCAATCCTCCAATCACACCAGTCAGCTCCTTAGCATGCAAAAGACCTCACTGCAGAGAGCCCAAGACTGTCCGAGCCAAGTGCCAAGAACTGCCCACAAAGACCAAATATTAGAACAAAAAGATGCTCCTATCCCGCCATCACTCCGGAAATTAAAACAGCTTTAGAAGCTGAGTCAGGAACCCAAAGACCAATTATGAATTATGTTTTCTTTTTTCTTTAATTAACTGTATTTATTTATTTGAGAGAGAGAGCGCACGCATGGGAGAGATCAGGAGCAGAGGGCTGGGGCAGAAGGAGAAACAGAGGGCGCCTGGGTGGCTCAGTGGGTCAAAGCCTCTGCCTTCAGCTCAGGTCATGATCTCAGGGTCCTGGGATCGAGGCCCAGTCGGGCTCTCTGCTCAGCGGGGAGCCTGCTTCCTCCTCCCTCTGCCTGCCTCTCTGCTTGCTTGTGATCTCTATCTCTCTGTCAAGTAAATAAATAAAATCTTAAAAAGAAAGAAAGAAAGAAAGAAAGAAAGAAAGAAAGAAAGAAAGAAAGAAAGAAAGAAAAGCAGACTCCCTGCTGAGCAGGGAGCCTGATGCGGGACTGGATCCCAAGACCCTAGGATCTTGCCCTGAGCCAAAAGCAGATGTTTAACCGACTGAGCCTCTCAGGCGCCCCTAAACTATATTTTCAGTGAGAAACAATTGTCCTGACCTGTTGACCTCATCATACCTGAAGAATAAAACCTTTTTTTTTTTTTAAGTTTTTCTTTAAATCCCAGTTAACTGTTGTATTAGCTTCAGGTGTTCGATATAGCGATTCATACAACACCTGGGTCTCATCACAAGGAGGGCACTCCTATATCCGCATCACCTGGTTCCCCTCCTCCACCTCCCCATCAGTGTGTTCGCTACAGTTAAGACTCTTTCATGGCTTATCTCTTTTTTTCTTTTTGCTCGTTTGTTTTATGAGTGAAATCATATGTAAAACCTCCATTTTATGTATTTGTTTGTTTCCTTATTATTATTTCTAAAGATTTTATTTATTTGATAGAGGGAGAGAGAGAGAGAGAGAGTGCACCCGGGAAGGGCAGAAGGAGACAATCTCAGGCAGACCCCCGCTGAGCCCAGAGCTCGCCCTCAACCACCCTGAGATCAGGCTGAGCCAAAATCCAGAGTGAGCCTCTTACCTGACTGAGCCAGCCAGGCAACCCCAGAACCTCTATTTTAAAACAGGGCAAAACTGCCTCCCATTGGATACCATCGTAAGAAACTTGATCTGTTAAGTTCATTTGTATTATGCACAGAATAACTTTGCAAGTAGGAATAACATTGTTCCAAGGCGGCAATCTTTTATTTTTTAAGTTTTATTTATTTAAGTGCTTTCTACACCCAATGTGGAGCTTGAACTTATGACCCAGAGAGATCAAGAGTCATGGGATGCTCTTCCAACTGAGCCAGCCAGGTGCCCCAAGGCTAGTTTAAATTTGTTAACTTGTTTTTTTGTTTGTTTGTTTGTTTTTAAAGTAATTTCTATGCTCAGTGTGGGGCTCAAACTCATGACTCCGAGATCTCCAGAGAGCAAAACCAGAAAGCCCTGTCTGCAATCTTCTTGAGGGGATTCAGAACAGGTCTCTCGAAAAAGCCCCTTTGGCATGTAGGGTTATTCTGAACTGAAGGCAGTTAAGACCCCGCAGCCTCAGGAGAAACCGTGCCCCTCCTTTAACTGCCGAGAAGAATCTACACTGGGATTTTCCCCAAAATAAAGGTTATTATCCAAGACAGGTTTTATCTGAGGGCCCCATGTGTACGGGAGGGCGAACATCTACTTATCCAATGTGTGTTCTTCTTACTGCCCTGCTCCCCTTTGAGGCCGCAGCCCCCTGCCCACTCCTCAGCTCAGTGTGGCCCTGAGACCTACCTCAGCCTACCTCTCTGTTTTGGAACATCCTACATACAAAAGTAAATTTGATTTTTCCTGCCAATCTGTCTCAGGTCAGTTTAATTCTTAGAGCAGGCTTTGAAGGGTAGAGAAGAATTTCTCCTCCCCAATATTCTATATAGGTTAAGATACTTAGAACTGTATCAGCAAAGTTATAGCCAGTGGCTAATTATCACACATTTTTGTGGGTTTTTTTTTTTTTAAGATTTATTTGTTTGGGGGCGCCTGGGTGGCTCAGTTGGTTGGGCGACTGCCTTCGGCTCAGGTCATGATCCTGGAGACGCGGGATCGAGCCCCGCATCGGGCTGCCTGCTCGGCGGGAAGCCTGCTTCTCCCTCTCTCACTCCCCCTGTTTGTGTTCCCTCTCTGCCTGTGTTTCTCTCTGTCAAATAAATAAAAATTAAAAAAAAAGATTTATTTGTTTGTTTATTTATTTATTTGACACAGAGAGAGAGATCACAAGTAGGCAGAGAAGCAGACAGAGAGGAGGAAGTAGGCTCCCCGCTGAGCAGAGAGCCGGACCACAACCATGAGGGCCTTGATCCCAGGACCCTGAGATCATGACCTGAGCCAAAGGTAGAGGCTCTAACCCTCTGAGCCACCCAGGCGCCCATTTTTTTTTTCTTTTTTTAAAAATTGAAGTATGGGGCACCTGGGTGGCTCAGTCACTCAAGCGTCTGCCTTCGGCTCAGGTCATGATCCCAGGGTGCTGGGATCAAGTACTGCCTCGGGCTCCCTGCTCAGCAGTGAGCCTGCTTCTCCCTCTCCCTGTTTCTTCCTCTCCCTGCTTCTCCCTCTCCCACTCCCCCTGCTTGTGTTCTCTCTCTTGCTCTCTCAACATCAAATAAATAAAGTCTTAATTTTTTTTTTTTTTTAGTTGAAGTATACTTTTTATTTTGGCTTTTTTTTTGAGAGGGAGGATGGGATGGGTTGGGGGAGGGGCAGAGAGAGAGAAAGAGAGAGAGAATCTCAAGCGGACTCCCTGCTGAGTGCAGAGCCTGCCCTGGACTTGATTTCATGACCCTGAGATCCTGACCTGAGCAGAAATCAAGAGTCAGATGCTCAACCAGCTTGCCACCCAGGCGCCCCTAAACAGAAGTATAGTTATACAACATTACCGTAGTTTCCAGTACACAACCAAGTGATTCCACAACTGTATGCATTATTCTGTGCTCACCACAACTACAGCCGCCATCCGTAATCATCCCAAGTTCGCTGAGCAGCCTTCCTTCCCTTTTATAAATTTGGTTCACAACTCCGGATCGGCAGACTATTGCACAACCGACATTTCAACAAATATAACTGTCCACTACTAACAGTCACAGTTTTGAGGTTTCAAGGCAATGATCCTCAGGACTATTTAAAAAAAAAATCTATGAATGTTATTCAAGTATTGTCTTTTATGATGGCGAGTTATAGAATAAATAGAATTTGGACTCCAATTTTAAGATGGTTGGTATGTCAATGTTTGCTCACATTTTTCTGAGCCATTTACACAAAAGTTAATGACTAACCCAGTTAGGCGGGCTCACTCACTTCTGTCAACTCCTTCTTAAAGATTGTCTGAGGGCACCTGGCTGACTCAGAGGAGCATGTGACTCTTGATCTCAGGGTCATAAGTTTGAGCCCCACGTTGGGAGTAGAGATTACATAAAAAAGTAAAATCTAAAAAAAAAAACAAAAAAACAAAAAAACGTTGGGGCGCCTGGGTGGCTCAGTTGGTTGGGCGACTGCCTTCGCCTCGGGTCATGGTCCTGGAGACCCGGGATCGAGCCCCGCATCGGGCTCCCTGCTCAGCGGGAAGCCTGCTTCTCCCTTTCTCACTACCCCTGCTTGTGTTCCCTCTCTGGCTGTGTTTCTCTCTGTCAAATAAATAAAATTAAAAAAAAAAGAAAAACAAAAAAAACGTTGTGGCTTGGGTCATGATCCCCGGGTCCTGGGATCGAGTCCTGCATGGGGCTCCCTGCTAAGTGGGGAGTCTGCTTCTCCTTCTCCTTCTGCTCCTACCCCACCCCCTACCCCTGCTCATGTGCACTCTCTCTCTCAAATAAATAAGTAAATAAAATCTTAAAAAAATTTTTTTAATTAAAAAAATTGTCTAATGGTTTTTTTCAGTAACTGTATATTGAAACTCAGGGCCTCTGGTTTCCACAATAATTCTAATAAAGGATAGGGCTTATCATTAGTCTTTCTTATTTGCTCAGAATTAATAAGCCGCAAGGGGACAGCCGGAAACATGCTTCTGATACCGACTGTCCTTGGCTGGCATGCCTCCTACTCATCCCGCCAGAGTAACAGGACAGGTAACATTTACTGAGCACTTGCTGTGGTAGGAACTGATCCAAATCCTTTCCACGCATTAAATAATTTAATCTGAGGTATGTGTTAGCACAGAGAGCTGAAGTAATCCGCTAGTCATCTGTTGCTCTTCAAGAAACTTCTCAAAATTGGAAGAGCTTAAAACAATAATGATTTCTTACTTCCCATGGTTGCCGAGGTTGGCTGGGCTCTCAGCTCTGTGCGGCACTAACTAGAGGGACTCGGGAAGCTTCGTTCAGTTGGGGGCTAAGCTGAGCTGGAAAAATCCAAGATGGCATCCCTCAAAATGCCTGGAGCCTTGGTGGGAATGACAGGAGCACCCGGGTCTTTCTCCAGTATGCCATCAGAGTCCAGCCCAGGGCTTCTCATCTGGTGAGAACCCAACGAAATCAGAAGCTGCAAAGTCTCAAACTGCCTAGCAGGCTGAGAAGTCACGCAGTGCCTCTCCAAGCATGTTGTGTTGGCCCAGGCAAGTCATCGGACCATGTGGAAGTCCACAAACTCCACCTCTCAAGGGGGGCAAGCAACATGATTCCACAGATTTGGGAGGAATTGTCTACAACCATCTTCATATGAAAGTATGTAATGGGGGTGCCTGGGTGGCTCAGTGGGTTAAAGCCTCTGCCTTCAGCTCAGGTCATGATATCAGGGTCCTGGGATTGAGGCCCACATCAGGCTCTCCATTCATGTAACGGGCATTTCACCTTTAAATGGTGGCACCAGGATTGGAAGCTCAGCTGTCTGGACCAGTACCCTTGCTCTTAAACTTGATGCTCTTCTCCCTGCATACTTCCAAAGACATGTGTCAAGGACTGCTCAGAAGCAGACCTACCTCCTCTGAAGTTCCCAGTACAGTCTTGTAGGTTAACATTAGTTTTATGTGTCAGCCCGACTGCACCATGGACTATCCAGATACCTGGTCAAGCATTATTCCAGGCATGTTCTTGGAGGAGATTAACATTGGAATCAGCACACTGAGTTAAGCAGAGGCCCTCTGTAATGTGGGTGGGCCGCCTCTAATCAGTTGAAGACTTGACTAAGAACAAAAGAATTCTGCCTGACTGCATTTGGGCTGGGAAGTTCATTTTTGTTTCCTACCTTTGGCTCTTTCTGGATCTCAAGCCTGTCAGCCTTCAGACCGGAACTTCACCACCGGCTCTCCTGGGTCTCTTTGCTGGATGAAGATCTTATGACTTGTCAGCCTCCATAACTTTATATATAAGTGATATACATATAAATATATGCATAATTTAACATATATATGAAAGCACAAATGACCATGGTTGTTGTCATCCTATCAGCTGGAGGAGCAATGCTTCCAAGTGGGGGAGGCCAAACTCCCAAGTGCGTTCATCTGCTTCCCATAAAACTGTAGCCCAATAATCCCCTGGATGGATTCGTTGGCTTTCCCGAATATTCCCAGATGAGCCCTACCTCCTCTTACAGTGTGAGTCTGCAATGCCTCCATAACAACCATTTAATAATTCCAAGAATAGCTCCTTTCTCTTAACCTTTTTACTACGTTCCAGGCATTCTTCCAAGTCCTCTGAGAGACTGAGCTCCTGACTCTGAATGGGAAGTGTGACCTCAGCCCTGTCTGAGCCCACCTCCCTTGGTGAGCCTCGGAGCCTTGTTCCTCAAGAATATGCCTGTCAAGACCTGGGATTTTATAATTCTTCACACTCATGAGTTATATTGTCCCCGCTTCATGATGCCAGTAGAGGACAAGCACTCCTGAGTCACAAAGGATCTATTCTCAGAGCAGAGCAGGCGGCAGGAGCCCGACATTTGTGCCGGCTCTCCGGGTGCCCCGGGTCCTGTCTGGGCAATGCGGGGGGTGCCGACGGGCTCTGCCTGTGCAGTGGTGTGCACTGAAGCAGGAGAACGCTGAGGAATGGGGGTCTCTCTGGTAGAGCACACCTCTCTCTGCTCTTTCTCCTGGAAGGAGAGAGCCGCTCACGGACGGTGGAGGGCTGTGCACCATTGCACCCACAGCCTCTCCCAGTGACATGGCCGTATATACCCTGCGGCGTGACTGGGCCACCTCGACACGAGTCATCGGGGTGCCTCTGAGTCAGCATCACCCGGAGCGAGGGGATCCCTCCGATTACCTTTCCCGCAAGCTCTGGATGGATGTAGCCTTATAGAGTGAATCTGGGATCTTAATTCTTGTCCCCTCTGAGTGTGTGTGTACCTCTCCCCGCACACAGACCCGGACCAGCTCCTTGAGGGCCTTCCAGCTGTACCTCCCTCAGACTCTGCTCATTCTCTGACCCCTTTCTCCTCTGACCATACCATTCATCTCACTCATTTTATTTTATTTTTATTTTTATTTTATTTATTATTATTTTTAAAAAGATTTTATCTATTTATTTGACAGAGAGAGAGATCGCAAGTAGGCAGAGAGGCAGGCAGAGAGAGAGGAGGAAGCAGGCTCCCCGCCGAGCAGAGAGCCCAATGTGGGCCTCGATCCCAGGACCCTGAGATCATGACCTGAGCCGAAGGCAGAGGCTTTAACCTACTGAGTCACCCAGGCGGCCTTATTTTATTTTATTTATTAAATTTTTTTAGTTTTTTTTTTTTTTTAAAGATTTTATTTGTTTGACAGAGAGAAACACAGCCAGAGAGGGAACACAAGCAGGGGGAGTGAGAGAGGGAGAAGCAGGCTTCCTGCCGAGCAGAGAACCCAATGTGGGGCTTGATACCGGGTGTCCGGGATCATGACCGGAGCCAAAGGCAGTCGCTTAACCAACTGAGCCACCCAGGCGCCCCCTTATTTTATTTTTTAGAAAAGATTTTCTTTATTTGAGACAGAGACGGATCATGAGCAGGAAGAAGGGCAGAGGGAGAGGGAGAAGTTGACTCTCTCACTGAGCAGGGAGCCAGATGTGGGGCTCTATCCCAGGACCCCAAGATCATGACCTGAGCTGAAGGCAGCCCTTTCACCAACTAAGCCACCCAGGTGCCCCTATTCTATGATTATTTTTTAAGGATTTATTTTTTTTAAGTGAGCTCTACACCCAATGTGGGGCTCGAACTCACAACCCCAGAGGATCAGGCATCACACGCCCCACCTCCAGAACCAGCCAGGGGCCCCTGTTTGACTCAGAAGAAGCAAACACCCTCTCCTCCCACCCCTTATGGCCCCCACACTTTAACCTACTCTTCCCGCTCCCAGGAATGCTTGGCTCTAAGCCATTCAGGCCCCGGGCAGAAAGGCCTTCTCGGATCGCCTACCCTAGAGCAGCACCTGGTCACTGGTCACTCCTACCATGTGGACCTTGCAGCCTCACCTACAGGACCTGTAAGGGGCCCAGTGCTCTCCGCTAATACCGCAGCGGGTGTTGCCCTGGTCAGCAGGCTTGCCCTGACCCCTGTGGCCACCCAGTGCCTTCACTGGCATCCTTCCCCCAGGGCCCCTACTTGCTCTGGCCTCCTCACTTCCCTTCTTGCCAGCCACCTTGCTGGCTTTTCTCCACATAGCAAGATGGTTTTAAGCACAGAAATCAGATTATGTCATTTGCTGTTTTAAAAGCCTCTAATTGCTTCCTTTTTCACTTTGAACAAAAGCCAGAGTCTTTATCGTGTCTTAAAACACCTACCATCCGGCTCACCGGCTACATTTCCTGCCTCCTGGTCCGCCTTTCTGTCCCACACTGCATTAACCTAAAAGCTCTTTTCCATACACGGCGATTACACCCCTTTCACGCAGGGTCCTGAAGCTGATTCCTCCCCGTGCTCAAAATGTCTAGACTCCCCCTCTTCCACTCTACGTGGCTGTCCTCTCCTAATCCCTCAGTTGCGGCTCCAATGTCACCAGCTCCAAGTGGCCTTTCCCACCAGGTCAGGACCCTTGGGCATTGTCCCCTTATGTCTTTCATGTTTGAAAGGATCTAATCCACCTCTCTGCCATCTGTATTGTCTGCCTCTCTTCCCAGATCGTGTCCCCTGGGTGGGCCATGTCTGTCTCATCCATGGCCATCTGCCCCGTCCCACGCAGCCAACCAATTTTTGCTGAAGGAAAGAAGAAAAGAAACTTTGTCATCTTCATCAGGACCTAGGGATAAATGGACTTTCTCATCACAGTACCTAGAGCAAGATCTCAGCATGCAGGAGCCCTCTTGGGAGGCCAATTCACCCAATCCACCCAATGGCCTTCCTGAAACACCCCACCACAGACTCTTGTCTAATAATATAGCAGGAGACCTCAGGAGGGGAGAGAGCCCTGGGGCCAGCCCAGTCTCTAACTCTCCAGGCTTATGTTTATCTGGGAAATGAGGCATGGTTCTGGAAACCTCCTCCGGCCCTCCTGCCAGCCCGGGAATGGATCCCAGTCTGCTGGGGCGGCCACAGCCTGACTCATGGAACACAGGGTCCCAGCAGTAGATACTGGGGCAGAGGCCCAGTCTGGAGATCATGGACCCTTGGGGTCAAATTCTGGCCTTGCTTCCAGCTGTCTGTTTGGGGACATATCAACTGCTACTATTTATCACTATCTTTACTTTTGTCATGAGCCAGAAGTCTTCTCCCCAGGGACAAGCCGACGGCAGTCTCCTTCCAGAAGCACTCCTTCTCTGGCATAAGGCTCCCTGTTGGCCAGATTCTATTCTGTGCCCAGCTTTGATGCAGGAATCCTTTACACGGTAAACTGAAAAGCATGAAGTACTTTTGTACAAAGGACAAGATGGTCAACATGTAAGAACAGAAGATTGCAACCACATGCATGGACCTGGAGGACACTGTGCAAGATAAGATAATCCAGAGAAAAAGACAAAATACCGCATGATATCACTGACAAAGCTGACCTCCTGGAACCTCGGAGTAGAACGAGTCTACCAGGGTGTGGGGAAAGTGGGGAGATTTCGGTCAAAGGGTACACACTTGCAATTAGCAGATAAATAAGTCTTAGAGATGTAACCCACAGCATTGTGATCACAGCTCACAACGCCATATTATCAACTTCAGAGTTGCTAAGAGACTAGATCTTAATAATTCTCACTATAGCAAAATGGTAAGTATATGACATGATAGAGATGTTAGCTAATACTAAGGGGACACTACTGGGATATTTAAATGTATCAAGTCAGGGGACAATGTTGCGATATATAAATGTTTCAGGGCACCTGGGTAACTCTGTTGATTATTTGGTTACACCTGGACTCTTGATCTCAGCTTAGGTCTTGATCTCAGGACTGTGAGTTCAAGCTCATATTGGGCTCCACACTAGGCGTGGAACCTGGTTACAAACAAAAATCAATCAAATCATCATGGTGTGCACCTTGAATTTACACAATGTTGGGGCGCCTGGGTAGCTCAGTAGGTTAAGCGTCTACCTTCGGTTTAAGTCATGATCCCAGAGTCCCCGGATCAAGCCCCAGTTGGACTCCCTGCTCAGCAGGGAGTCTGCTTCTCCTTCTTCCTCTGCCTCTCTCCCTCCTTGTGCGCTCTCTGTCTTGAATTAAAAAAAAAAAAAAAAGATAAACTTACACCATGTTATATGTCAGTTACATCTCAATAAAAATAAAATTTTTTAAGTCAAATTAGTCCCCCACCCAACCCCGTTTTCCAGTTTCTCAATCCCTCTGCCTCTTACCACTTCATTATCTTCTCCAGACATTCACTACATAAACAAGAATGTATTTCATGGTTAGCAAGTAACAAGAGGTCACAGTTCGGAGGCACTGTCCTAAATGCTCTCCTCGATTTGAGCTTCATGATTAATACATAACTGTTAAATGGGAAACACATTTGTGGGTTTAAGAAATGCAAAAAGGTACACATCCAAAGGTCTCACGTGTGCTGTCATATCTAAACACTTGCCCAACGTCCCTCCCTCACAGGCCACCGCGTTGATGAGTTTCTTATGCAACGCTCCAGTATTTATGCAAAACCCAGAAGATAGGAAAATATATTCCATTTTTAAACCTTTCCTCACACAAATGATGATGTAATCCTAGTCAGTCCTTGCTTATCTTACTAGAAAATAGATCCTGGAGATTTTCCTATGCCCCATTCAGTTAAATAACAGCCACTCAACTGAGTAGGGCCACCTGGCTCGCTCAGTTGGTAGAACATGTCTCTTGATCTCAGGGTCATGAGTTCAAACCCCATGTTGGATTTAGAGATTTTTTTTTTTCTGTTGTTTTTTTTTTAATTTTTTTTTAAAAAGATTGTATTTATTTGACAGAGAGAAACACAGCTAGAGAGGGAACACAAGCAGGGGGAGTGAGAGAGGGAGAAGCAGGCGTCCTGCTGAGCAGGGAGCCCGATGCAGGGCTCTATCTCAGGACTCTAGGATCATGACCTGAGCCGAAGGCAGCTGCTTAACACCTGAGCCACCCAGGCACCCCTGGATGTAGAGATTACTTTAAAAAGAATTAAAAAAAATAAAAACAAAAGTTCAACTGAGTAAATTTATTTTTTTTTAAGATTTTCTGTATTTATTTGATAGAGAGAGAACACAAGCAGGTGGAACAGCAGAGGGAGAGGGAGAAGCAGGCTCCCTGCAGAGCAGGGATCCTGATGAGGAGCTCCACCTCAGGACCCTGGGGTCAGGGCCTAAGGTGAAGGCAAATGCTTAACTGGCTGAGTCACCCAGGTGCCCCAGAAAATGACAGGTTTTGAAAGGCAGAAAAAAGGAAATTATTAGCAAAGAATGCATTGTTTTAGGCAAGATCACCCCCCACCCCTGAGGGAAACTGAGGGGCCCATCCCAACCACACTGATGCCTACCAGATAATTCCAAGTTGACTCATTAGAAGTCACCTTCTTGGGGGCTGGAATTCCATTTAGAATTGGTGTTAAGTCTTGGTTTCCTGATGTGGGATTTTAATACAAGTGACTCCATTTGAGACCCCATTTTAACACCCCCACACCTTTGTAAATTGTGAAATTCTCCTTCAGTTACCCATAAGAGTTTCGTGGTTCCTGATTCCAAAGGTGCCTAGTCCACCTACTTATCTGAAAACCACTCAAGTGTAGAAGGATGATATGGGGATATGGGATATGGATACTCTGGGGGCCAGACCCTTATCAATGGTAGCTTTTTTAAAAAAAAATGTATATTTATTTGAGAGACAGAGAGAGAGAGATCATGAGCAGGAGAGAGGGTCAGAGGGAGGAGCAAACTCTCCACTGAGCAGGGAGACTAATGCAATACTTGATCCAAAGACCCCAAGATCATGACCTGGGCTGAAGATGCTTACCCGACTGAGCCCCCCAGATGCCCCTCAATGGTAGCTTTTTTTTTTTTTTTAAGATTTTATTTATTTGACAGAGAGAAACACAGCCAGAGAGGGAACACAAGCAGGGGGAGTGAGAGAGGGAGAAGCAGGCTTCCTGCCGAGCAGGGAGCCGGATGCAGGACTCCATCCCAGGTCTCCAGGATCTTCGACCTGAGCCGAAGCCAGTCGCTTAACCAACTGAGCCACCCAGGCACCCCTCAAAGGTAGCTTTTGATGAGCAGATGCCTCAGTCCATTTGGGCCCCTGTAAAAAGTACCATGGACCAGGTGGCTTGTAAACAGCCTAAATTTACTTGTCACACTTTTGGAAGCAAGGAGCCCAGATCAAGGTGCTGGCTGATTCTGTGTCTGGCTAGGGCTCACTTCCTGGCTTAGAGAGGGCTGTCTGTCTTCTTCCCATGGAGGATGGGGAAGGGGGGATCCCTGGGGTCTCTCTCTCTCTCTCTTTTAAGGTTTTATTTATTTGAGAGAGAGAATAAGAGAGAGGGAACATGATGGGGGAAGGTCAGAGGGAGAAGCAGACCCCCTGCTGAGCAGGGAGCCTGATGGGGGACTCATCCAGGGACTCCAGGATCATGAGCTGAGCTGAAGGCAGATGCTTAACCAACTGAGCCACCCAGGCACCCCCTGGGGTCTCTTTAATAAGGGCATCAATCCCATTCACGAGGGCTCCACCCTCATGATCTAAACCTCCCCAAACCATCCCATTGGGGATTTCAATATGGAGGGGGGAGGGAGTAGCACAGACATTCAATCTATAGCAACAAAAGTTCTGTTTTAGGTAACTCAAACTTCCCATTTGTACACAATGCTCTGTGTCCTGTTATGAAATTTCTGTCAATCCCAATATCCCAAAGATGCTTTCCAATGTCTTAAAGTTTATTTATTCATTGATTCCTTTATGTAGTCTCCACGCCAAAGGAGCGGCTTGAACCCTCCTTTCTCCACTGCAATGTGATGTATGTTTGTTCATAAGTCAAGTGTCTTTCTTTTCCTTTTTTTTTAAATGTTTTTTTTTAAGATTTTATTTATTTATTGACAGAGAGATCACAAGTAGGCAGAGAGGCAGGCAGAGAGAGAAGAGGAAGCAGGCTCCCCGTTGAGCAGAGAGCCCAATGCGGGCCTTGATCCCAGGACCCTGAGATCATGACCCGAGCCGAAGGCAGAGGCTTTAACCTACTGAGCCACACAGGCGCCCGCTTTTTTTTTTTTTTGAGATTTAATTTATTCATTTGTCAGAGAAAGAGCATAAGCAGGGTGAGCAGCAGAGTGAGAAGGAGAAGCAGACTCCCCGCAGAGCAGGGAACCTGATTGGGGACTTGATCCCAGGCCCCTGGGATCATGACCTGAGTCGAAGGCAGACACTTAACCGACTGAGCCCCTCAGGCGCCCCGAGTGACTTTCTGTGTATGTCTCTATTTTATCTAGCCATGCACGTCTCTGTGAGAATACCACATTAGTGGCCTCCCTCCCACCAACCTCTCCGTGGCTCTGACTCAGCCCCATCACTGTCCTGCTCCTCCCTCTCCCTTGGGCCATCTGCACCTGCTCTGCAAGGTGCCTCCTTCCTGGACTCCTTGGACAGCAGCTTCTCCTGGTAATTCAGCACTGAGCTCTCTTGCCACCAGCTCATGAGGCCCTTCTCTGACCACCCCGTCTAAAACAGGCCCTGGGGATCCTTCACATTACATGAGTCTATCTTTGCATCTTTGCCATCTCTCTCGACTGTGTGCACACAGCCTCGAAGATCCCGTGTCTTGATCCCACGCCCTGTGCCCTGAGCTCCTGGGGGCGGTGTCTCCACTTGGAATGAGTGAGAAGGAAGAGGCGCCTCTTCCAAATCCAGGAAGCCTGCATTCTACCCTCACAGTTCCCTAGAGGGCCGCCCACTACAGATGCGCCCCTAGGGCCCTGTGGGCCATCTGGAGTTGTTTTTGTGAGTTTTCCCTGAAATGCGCCTGTTAACTACAGATTTAGAAAGAGAGACCACAAATGGTGGAGGCCAAGGTTCAGCCCTACGTGACCTGAGATGAGTAATTTTTATGGCTCGCCCCCTCCCCGCCACTGCCGAGTGCATGCAGAGGCTAACAGGGCCAGGTGGCTGTCATGGTGGGGGTGACCCCAGCCTCCTGGGCCACAGCCTGGCACACACAGAGCCCCGGGACCCCACAGCAGGTGCGGCTGCGTCTCACGCCTGCAGGTCACAAACACTGGGATAAATCAGCCTTGGCCTCCAAGCCTTCCAACTGTGCCTGTTTGATCCCCACTATTTTAATCGGAGAAAGGGAGCTCAATAAAGAAAAGGCATCTGTATTCATTTATCATCATAAGGCTCCTTGCCTGGCAGATTAAAAATAGCCCGTTAAAATGCATGCATGCGGACTTAAACGTTTTTGACTCAGTAATGTATTTACCCCGGGAGAGGATTCAGGAAATACAGAAAAGGGGTAGATACTGAAAAATAATTCTCTCGCCCATGCTGGCATGCCAGCTGCCCGGTTCTCCTGTCCCTCTGGTCCAACCCAATTTCTCTTGCACTTTTCCAGAACTTTCCACAATGTATTTTATACACTATTCGGATATGTTAGGATGTACCACGATTACAGTCTAGTGATGTGAACCCGTCCTCCTAAGCATTTCACATGCATTGAGTCATACAATCTACACTTAGATATAATTGGAAATAATTGGGTAATATGTTTAAAATTTAAAATGTATCCATACACACAGAGTTTCATTTCCACCCCCGGACTCCATATCTCACATTCTGCCCACCCTTGCAGGCCACTCTCCACTCTTTCAGGGATCCTTTGCATCTCCTCACAGTGTTTAAACAAACATCAGCAAATAGGGGCACCTGGGTGGCTCCGTGGGTTAATCGTCTGCCTTCGGCTCAGGTCTGAGCCCCGGGTCCTGGGATGGAGCCCCCCATGTTGGGCTCCCTGCTCTCCCTCTCCCTCTGCTCACTGCTCTGTCTACTTGTGCTCTCTCTGTATCTCTCTGTCAAGTAAATAAAATCTTAAAAAAAAAAAATCAGCAAATAGACCTATTCTAATTTTAAGTATTCTCACACAAAAGGTTAAATCCTCTTATACCATTCGGCATCTTGCCTTCTTCATTAAGTCCACACCCCGGAAAATTTTCCATTTAGGCAAACAGAGCTCTTATTCCTTTATTTATTATTTTTCTTTTAAAGAAATGCACATTGCTTCATCATCTGGAGGCATCACCATTTGCTCGTCCAGTCCCCTATAGCCGGGGACTTGATTTGTTTCCCATCCGATAAGAACATTTAGCAGGGGAGTTTTACAAATCAACTAGATTTCCTTCCTCACCTCCTTCCCCTACCACCCCCACACACAAAATGCAGCCTACGTCTTCAAAACAGAAGCCTCCAGTCTGTTTTACTTAAGCAGGATGAAAGTCACCATCTGTTAATCCAATCTGCATTATGGAGGGAAAGGAGAATTGTCTCATGGGCATGACATTTCCTTTCAGATCCCACGGAGGGCAGCTCCTGAGGGTCTCCTGCAGGGTGGCATTGGCACCAGGAGCTCCACTCCCCCCTACTGAGGTCCTGGTTTGCAAATGCATTTCTTCTGGGTCTAAGAAGCAGAGGAGGCATTTATGGGAGGAACCCTGAGTAAATCAGGCACGGGAAGACTAGACAATCAAGCTTGGGAATTTGGTGGGAAGCCAAGAACAGGCCAGCAGAGTGTCCCTAAAGTCATGTGAAACCACAGCCAGCCCGGAACTGCCCGAACACTGTCTCCACTGGACACTCCCTCCTCTCCACCCTCGACCAATCAACGAAGTCTTCCCCCCTTCCCCCTGCACTCTGAATTTCCCCCCACACACCCCATCCTAGCCTCTTTCCTGCCTAATCAGAGTCCCGGGAGGAAGCATTCAATGACTCCTACCTCCCAGGGACAGGAGGAAGGTAGGTCTGGGTCTCCTAGGCTTCCTAAAAAATCAGACACCAGCCCCCACCACAGTACCCCACAGTGGGGAACTACATCCAAAATAAGGTGGGAGTCTAGATAGTGGGAAGCCCCCCAAATATCTGGTGTTGCCCTACAGAGTTTGTATATGCTGACGTCCTGCAAAGAGCATTCTGAGATGTAGGGGCCATAGACACCCACCCTGCCATCAGGGACCAGGGAAATCCCTCCACAGAGCAGCAGCCTTGGAGAGCCTCAGATGTCTAACAGCTTTGGCAAGTGTATTTATTCAGTGTTTTTGTTTTTTGTTTAAAGTACTAATAGATATTCACATAGATGGGATCATCATACGATTTCCTTCCTATCTGTCTCTGTAAAACATCTCATTAAAGGTCTCTGAATATGAGCCATTTCCATATTTAGCCATTATCTATTGGATTTCAAGAGTAAACTCCACTTGGTCACAATATATTGTTTTATTTAATGGTGCTGGAATCTGCTGGTTTAGGTTGGCAAACTCAGAAAAAAAAGAGAAAGTTCCACTCTGAGCAAAAGGAAGTAACACTTTAAGGATGAGCTATCCACTACCAGAGCAGTGGATCCCCTGATCCCCTCAGGCTACCTGCTCAGCAGGGAGTCTGCTTCTCAGTCTCCCATTGCTACTCCCTGCTGTCTCTCAAACAAACAAACAAACAAGTAAATAAATAAATATATTTTTTAAAAATGCAAAATAGGGGACACCTGGGTGGCTCAGTTGGTTAAGCGACTGCCTTCGGCTCAGGTCATGATCCTGGAGACCCGGGATCGAGTCCCACATCGGGTTCCCTGCTCGGCGGGAAGCCTGCTTCTCCCTCTCACTCCCCCTGCTTGTGTTCCCTCTCTGGCTGTGTTTCTCTCTGTCAAATAAATAAAATCTTTAAAAAAAAAAATGCAAAATAGCCCTGAATTTCAAAGGGAGTAAAGGCCAACATCATTATAATGGGCAATAGCTAGGTCTTATTGAGAAATCTTTT
>PITA01015314.1:39334-50725 GCA_004023965.1 Spilogale gracilis
TGCAGTCAGAAAGTCACCTCCTTAACTTAACAAAAGATGTATTTTTTTTTTTTAAAGATTTTATTTATTTCACAGAGAGAAACAAAGCCAGAGAGGGAACACAAGCAGGGGGAGTGAGAGAAGGAGAAGCAGGCTTCCCGCCGAGCAGGGAGCCCAATGTGGGACTCAATCCCGGGTCTCCGGGATTATGACCTGAGCCGAAGGCAGTTGCCCAACGAACTGAGCCACCCAGGCGCCCCAAGATGTATTTTTTTTATATATAAATAAACGTGTAATGTATTATTTGCTTCAGAGAACAAAAGATGTATTTATATCCTTATCACAGGAAACTCCAAGGGTTTCAGGAGCTGTGATCCAGGAACTATGGATGATAATAGAAATATATATTTGGTCATCGGATGGACTAAATATAGATTTCTTAAATCACACTGCTATACTCAAACATTCCTTTAAAAAGGGGGGGGGAGAGTTTCAGAGTGCTTCCTTTTTTCCATTTTCTTCTGTTCTATTCTGAATGCTCCAGTCTGTTCCATTGTCCTATTCATCTAGCTTTGTGCCAGCACCACACTCACTCAAGGGTTTGGTTTTATACGTAAGTCTTTTTTTTTTTTTTAGGTTTAAGTAATTTCTGCACCCATCGTGGGCTCAAAGTCACGATCCTGAGATCAAGAGTCGCACACTCCTCCAGTTGAGCCAGCCAGACATCCCTGCATTCTTATATCCAGAGCTTTTTTTAAAAAAGATTTTATTTATTTATTTGACACAGAGAGAGATCACAAGTAGGCAGAGAGGCAGGCAGAGAGAGAGAGGGAAGCAGGCTCTCAGCCAAGCAGAGAGCCCGGTATGGGACTCGATCCCAGGACCCTGAGATCATGACCTGAGCGGAAGGCAGAGGCTTAATCCTCTGAGCCGCCTAGGTACCCTCCAGAACTTTTTAACATCCCAAGCCAGAGCTCTGTATCCCTTATACTCTAATTCCCATTCCTCCCTGCCTCTAGGCCCTGGTAGCTACTCTTCTACTGTCTGTATCCATACATTTGACTCCTGGAGGTGTCTCATATATGTAAGTGGAATTACACTTATTTGTCCTTTTGTGTCTGGCTCATTTCGTGTAGTGTAATGTCCTCCAGGCTTATCTGTGTTGTAGCATGTCTCTGAATTTCATGCCTTTAAAACATTGAGTTTTTAAATAAATAAAATCTTAAAAAAAACCCCAGTTTTCTGTGGTGCCTGGGTGGCTCAGTTGGTTAAGCCACTGCCTTCAGCTCAGGTCATGATCCTGGAGTCCGGAGATCGAGCCCCCCATCGGGCTCCCTGCTCCGCGGGGAGTCTGCTTCTCCCTCTGACCTCCCCTCTCATGCCCTCTCTCACTCATTCTCTCTCTCTCAAATAAATAAAATATTTAAACAAACAGACAAACAAAAAACACTGAGTTTTGGGGCACCTGGGTGGCTCTGTCGGTGAAGCGCCCGACTCTTGGTTTTGGCTCAGGTCATGATCTCAGGGTCCTAGGATGGAGCTCGGAGTTGGGCTCTGTGCTGTGTGGGAAGTCTATTTCAGATTCTCTCTCTTCTCTCCCTATGCCCTTTCCCCGCTCTCTCACTCTTTAAAAAACAACAACAACAACAACAAAAACTATAAAAAACAAAACAAAACAAAATACTGAGTTTTGGAGAAATTTATTTTCCAGCAATGCGTGACTGGTACAGAGATGTAGGGAAATTGAATCTGAGAGGAAATACAGGAAGCAAACATGATGGGAGACTTGGGGGCATCCTGGACATAGGAGCTGAGACAGTCAAACAGTGATGACTTAACATTCTAGCTCCTGCACCTGGGTAAGGGCTGTTGATACTCACTGTTGGTGTGTGCTGCACTGGGAATGAAGAGGCTTTGGAGGAAAGGCCAATAGCTCACTGTAGATGTGTTGAGTTTGGACTTTTGCATCATCTAAGTGGAGGCACAGGGGGCACTTGGATGCGTACGTCTGGAGTGCAGAGGAAAGATCTGGGTTGCGGTCTATTCCTGTGAGTTGTAGTTTATTCCTATTCAGTAGTTTCCCCCAATTTCTTTCCTCTGCAACAGAAGGTTTATCTGGACATATATCTCCCCAACTAAAGACTAGATCCCCCAGTCTCCCTTACAGTAACATGTGGTCATGCAGCGAAGTTCTGGACAATGGAATGTGTGCAATTTCAGGATTACACCCTCAAACAGAAGGAAGCATGCCAACCTCTCCCCCTTCCCCTCTTCCTGCTGGAGGCAATGCCAACACAGTAGTAGGACTGGATCACATGCTGCATCCCAGACAGAAGCCCTTGTTGAAGATGACAGAGCAACAAGGGAGAAGGGCTCCTTGAGACGGTGGAGATATCATATCACCTTGGATTACTACTCTCAAGACTGCTAGAAGAGAGATAAATATATCATTATCTTCCCGGGGTCTGCATTGTCCTACTATGGCAGCCATTGGCCAAACAGGGGTATTGAACATGGGAAATGTGGCTAGCATCCTATTGAAAAAAATTTTTTTAAAGATTTTATTTATTTGTTTGACAGAAACACAGCTAGAGAGGAAACACAAGCAGGGGGAGGGAGAGAGGGAGAAGCAGGCTTCCAGCTGAGCAGAGAGCCTGATGCGGGTCTCAATCCTGGGATTCCAGGATCATTACCTGAGCCAAAGGCAGTCGCTCAACCGAGCCACCCAGGCGCCCCCCCATTGAAATTTTTGTTGGATTGGATTAAACAAAATGTGGTTAAAATTAACCCTTTCCTTCTATATCATTTTAATGTGGCTATTAGAAAAATTTTAAATTGCACACATGGCTCACAATATTGTTTTTATTGTCAGCCCTTATGTCAGTCACTGATATTCTGCCTTTGCTGAACTAGCATCTTCACTAGTACATGGCTTGTGTGCCCACTGGTGGCCCCCAAAGTCTGGTGTGTGTGGAATCCCCTAACAAGAGTGGGTCATGAGAAGGGCAGGGGCTCAGGAAGAGTTCTGAGGGACTCTAGTATTCAACAGAGCATGCGCTTGCAAGGAGTGAGAAAAGGAGCCCAAAGAAGCAAAAGGAAAACCAGGAGAATGATGCACTACATAATCCTAGAGGACAGTGTTTTGGGTTGGAAGGCGATACCATCAGCATCAGTTACGTGAGAGATCAGAAAGTTAAAAACTGAAAAAAAAAATTGTTCGGAGTGGTAGGAAACTGTATTAATTGGCGAGGGAGGTCCCTATGAAAGTGCTACGGACTGTGTGATACAGAATTTACAGAAGTAAACAGAAATTTATTTTCTCACAGTTGTGCAAGTTAGAAACCCCAGATCAGTGTCGTCAGGGTTGGTTTTTCCGGAGGTTCCTCTCCTTGGCTTGCAGACCACCATCTTTTCCCCGTGTCTTCACGTGGTCACAGTGTGGCTGTACCTAATGATACCAAAATGTATACTTAAAGATGGTCTAAAACGGGGCGCCTGGGTGGCTCAGTTGGCTAAGCGACTGCCTTCAGCTCAGGTCATGATCCCAGAGACCCAGGATCAAACCCCGCATCAGGCTCCCTGCTCAGCAGGAAGCCTGCTTCTCCCTCTCTCATTCCCCCTGCTTGTATTTCCTCTCTTGCTGGGTTTCTCTCTGTCAAATAAATACATAAAATTTTTAAAAAATTATTTTTAAAAAAGATGGTCTATAAGGTGAACTTTATGCTAGGCGTACTTTTATTACAATTAAAAAGAATGATTGTTTCTTGAAAAGTCAGTGAAAGATTCTTTGAGTGGGAGATACTGATTACCCAAAAAGAGGAAGAAGAGTAATGGCAATAGCCAGGGTATGAGAAGGATGTATTTAAAAATCACAAAGCTAAGAAGGATTGGCATGGAAATAGAGTCAGGTCTGTGGCTTTGGGAGACTGAGGGACTTCCCAGAGGATGGCTTCTAACATTTCTCAAATAAAGGAGGCAGGTCATAGGCTGAGAATGGGGAGGGGAAGGCTCGAGGCAGAGAGCATGTCCCAGATTGAAGAGGATAAAAATAGTGCACTTGTCACCATGGAAATGAGAATGAGTTGACCAAGGGATAGCCGTAGGACTGTGAGCAATGTTGAAAACTCGTGGAGTTCAGCCATCACATATTCACAGTGGAACCATTCTGCCCTGTAAGGTGACTTTCTTCAGTAATGCTCAATTACTTAGGGACAAGCTCAGAGAAACAACAACAAAAAAAAAACCCTGAGTGTTGGGCTATTTCTTCTTCAAGATTGGGGCCTTACAAAGGCAGAGGGGCAGGGGCGCCTGGGTGGCTCAGTCGGTTAAGGGTCCAACTCTCAAGTTCGGCTCAGGCCATGATCTCTGGGTCGTGAGCTAGAGCCCCATGTGGGGCTGCTCTCAATTCTCTCCCTCTCCCTCTGCCCCTCCCCACCCTCTAAAATCAATCAATCAATGTTTAAAAAACAAAACAAAACATGGGGCACCTGAATGGCTCAGTGGTTGGGCGTCTGCCTTCGGCTCAGGTCATGATCCCGATCCCGGGATCGAGCCCCACATGGGGCTGCCTGCTCGGCGGGAGGCCTGCTTCTCCCTCTCTCACTCCCCCTGCTTGTGTTCACTCTCTGGCTGTGTTTCTCTATGTCAAATAAATAAAATTAAAAAAAAATATTAAAAAACAAAACAAAACAAAGACAGAAGGGCAAAGGAATGCTAGATGCCTGACATGGCAAGAGTGTTATTGAAATGATGGACCCTGGAATCATCCTCAAAGGAAAGAGAGGGTGGGTCGCTATCAAGCTAAGAAAAGGTCCTGGTGGGCACTGCTAAGGAAGCAAGGTGGAAGGATGAGCGGTTGAGGTCAAAGAGGCGTGGAAAACTGAGCAAATGGTTGAGGTGGAGAGCAAAAGCAACACCTTCCCATCATGCGGCAAATAGAAACACGGTATTTTTCCAGCTCATTGAGGTAAACAGATACGCCTGCCACAGCTAGAGGCAGCCAGGCCATTGTGAAGGCTGAGAAAATCAATGTTCCCCAACCCACCTGTGACCCTCTCTTGGCACATCAGTTGGGGAGCTCTTTAGAGAATGTCAGGAAACCATTCGGAAGAGGAGGGCAAGTGACCAAGAGGTCACTAGGTGACAAGAAGGTGGTATGGCCAGAGAACAGGCTACGGGAGTATTTCTTTCTTTCTTTATTTCTCTTTTTTAATTTTAATTTTAATTTTTTTAAAAAGATTTTATTTATTTGACAGAGAGAAACACAGCCAGAGAGGGAACACAAGCAGGGGGAGTGAGAGAGGGAGAAGCAGGCTTCCCACACAGCAGGCAGCCCAATGTGGGACTCGATCCCAGGTCTCCAGGATCATGACCTGAGCCAAAGGTAGACGCTTAACCACTGAGCCACTCAGGCACCCCTCTTTCTTTTTTTAAAAATTTTATTTATTTTACTTATTTATTTGGGAGAGAGAGAGAGCACCAGCTGGGGGTGGTGAGTGGGCAGGAGGAAGGGCAGAGGGAGAGGGAGAAGCAGGCTTCCCACTGAGCAGGGAGCTCTATGTAGGGCTCCATCCCAGGATCCCAAGATCATGACCTGAGCCGAAGGCAGATGCTTAACCAACTGAGCCCCCCAGGTGCCCCAGAGGTGCCCCTGAAGACAAGAGAAGAACACTTATTAAAGAAGTTGCTTTGGGGTGCCTGACTGCCTCAGTGGGTATAGCATGTGACTGTCAATCTCAGGAGAGTTGTAGATTTAAGCCACACATTGGGCGTAGAGCTTACTTAATTAAAAAAAAAAAAAAAAAAGAGGAGGAGAAGAAGAATTTGTTGTTGAAGTTGCTTTGACAGAAGAAGTTGGTTTGCTGATTGTGGAACACTTCCAAAGGACTTAAAGCAAGGGTTTCTGAGGACTTGAGCAGGGAGGAACTGAAGCAGGGTGGGAGTGACTGAGAGAGCCAGCATCTAGGAGTCACCCTCCTGTATGGTGCCCAAGTCATGGGTTTCCATCATATCAAGAAACCCAACCTCCCTAGGGAAAACTGAGATCTGGACACACAGGACCCTAATGCCCCTCGTTCTTCCCCAATTCCACAAGGCTCACTGCTGGAAATACGGGGCACCACCAGGGTAACCCCAATTGCAGCTACTATTCCCAGTACGATTTCCCTGCTACATGAAATCAACCCAGCCCTTGGCATCTAGAATGGCCAATCTATTCCTCTCTATCACAATAGACAGAGGAACTACATGCAGTTTGCTTTCACTAGGGACAGTGTAGTGGCTAAATAGTAGCCCCAGAGATACGTCCATATCCAAATCTCTGGAACCTATAAGTGGTGTCTTATTTGGGAAAAGGCTCTCTGCTGACATGATGAATTTAGGGCTCTTGCAGAGAGGAGATCATCCTAGGTTATGCAAGTGGGCCCTAAACCCAATGGTAAAAGTCCTAATATGCTAATAAGGGGGGGAGGTGGGAATATTGGAGACAGACTGAAGAGGAAAAGAGAAGGTGCATAACAACAGGGGGTAGACACTGGAGTGATGAGGCCACCAGACAAAGAACACGGTTACAAGAAGCTGGAAGAAGCAAGGAACTCATTCTTCCTGAGAGCCATCATAATGAGGCCCTGTTGATAATTTGATTTCAGACTTCTGGCCTCCAGGACTTTGAGAGAATAAATTTCTGTGTTCTGAGTCACCAAGATTGCGATGAGTGTTACTGCAGCCCTAGGAAACCAACACAGGTGAAGAGCAATACTGTTACACCTTCCCCTAGGGTCACACTAATTTTCTGACTATTCTTTAAGATACGGGAACGTGACATACGGGAATATGATACAATACTGATAAGACCTGAAAAGCAAGGAAGGAGCAGACACACTGTTGGTCTTTTTTTTTTTTTTAATTTATTATTTAATTTATTATTTAATTTATTTATTTGACACAGAGAGAGAGATCACAAGTAGGCAGAGAGGCAGGCAGAGAGAGAGGAGGAAGCAGGTTCCCTGCTGGGCAGAGGCTCGATCCAGGACCCTGAGATCATGACCTGAGCTGAAGGCAGAGGCTTTAACCCTCTGAGCCACTCAGGTGCTTATTAAGACACACACATGCCAGAGCATGGGAGATAAACACCATGAAAATCAGGGAGCCTGTCGCCTCAAGGAAGTTACCCAGAATCAGGCAGTCTGAGGACAGTGGGAATATCCCATCAGACAAAGTTACTAAATCTTGAACCCTTTGCCACTAACAAAGGAGATAAAATCTCCACGAGAGGAGGTATTCCTTAGCCTGCTTTGTGCTCAGAGAGGAGGCACTAGTAAATATTTGTTGATGAATGAATACACTTTCAGATGGACCCCGAGTATGCAGGGAAAGATCCGTGTGATATTAATACAATACAACTCCCTAAGACCTTTGTAATTCCTGAGTGGTAGGGATGAGAAGAGAATCTTTTATGCAATATGAGTCCCTTTCAATCATACCCGAGTTTATGCTCATGAGATAAGTCTGGGTGCCCCTAGGTTGCTCAGGATGGGGGCTGGCTGCCTGAGAAACCAATCCTGTGATTGGAAGGTTAGAATTTTCAGCCCCACCCCCTGACCTCCTTGGGGGAGACTGAACTTGACTGTGGATAGCCAATGATTTAATCAAGCATCCCACGAAATGGAACTTAACATAAAATTCCTTAACAACAGGGCTGTGACTGGGGCACCTGGGTGGCTCAGTTGGTTAAGCGGCTGCTTTCGGCTCAGGTCATGATCCCGGAGACCCGGGATCGAGTCCCACATCGGGCTCCCTGCTCGGCGGGAAGCCTGCTTCTCCCTCTCTCACTCCCCCTGCTTGCGTTCCCTCTCTGGCTGTGTTTCTCTCTGTCAAATAAATAAAATCTTAAAAAAACAAAAAACAAACAAACAAACAAAAAACCACAGGGCTGTGAGACCTTCCAGTCTGGTAAATGCATCAGGGTGCTGGGAGGTGGTGGGAATTACATGGAAGCTTCATATCTCTCCTTCTGTATGTTGCTGTATGTGTCTCTTCTCTTTGGCTGTACTCGAGTTGTATCCTTTGTAACAAATCAATAATACTAAGTAAAGTGCTTTCTTTCTTTTTTTTTTTTTTAAGATTTTATTTATTTATTTGACAGAGAGAATGTTCACAAGCAGGTAGAGAGGCAGGCAGAGAGAGAGGAGGAAACAGGCTCCCTGCTGAGCAGAGAGCCCGAGGAGGGCCTCAATCCCAGGACCCTGGATAGCTTGATGTGGGGCTGGATCCCAGGACCTGATCATGACCTGAGCTGAAGGCAGAGGCTTTAACCCACTGAACCACCCAGGCGCCCAGTAAAGTGCTTTCTTGAGCAGTGCTGAGCCCCCCACCTGGTAGGTTTCCTAGGGAGACCTGCCAAATATCTGGTCACCTGAGACTTCTGTTGGGTTCCCTCCATCACGAATTGAGCAATGACTTTTCCTCCCTGGAATAATTAAATCTGGGTTGTTATTTGCTTTCTTTGCCTTACCCACTCCTGCCAAGAGCAGCATCTGTGTACCCACTGAATGGCCCTATTCACCGTCATGCTGACCCACACAATACTGCTTCTGATCCAGGAACTCTATTTATTAGGAAGTCGGTGGGCAGGGCCACATACCCCATCACCCTGAAGCAGCCAGCTTCATAAAACAGAGGCACAGGGGCGCCTGGGTGGCTCAGTCAATTAAGCAGCTGCCTTCCTCTCAGGTCATGATCCCGGGGTCCTGGGATCGAGTCCCACATCAGGCTACCTGCTCAGCGGACGGCCTGTCTCTCCTTCTCCCTCTGCTTGCCGCTCTGCCAACCTCTCTCAAATAAATAAATAAATTCTTAAAAACAAAACAAAACAAACAAACAAACAAACCAGAGGTACAGCCTGTTTGAGAGAGCATCACAGTGCCAGGTTGGAGACAACATCCTTGGTGTCGTAGCCCTTCCGGGACAGGCAAACACTTTGAACCAGGGCCAGGTGCATGGTGCTAGATTACCACCCAGGTGCCCTAAGGTATCACTTATCTAAGATCACACCCAGTGACTCATTCTTTCAATGTTTGCTTCCTCTTCCTGTCACCCTGAACTCCGCGGTTTTAGGGTTTTTGTGCCTAAACCCTAAAAACACCACCAAAGACAATGACATAGTAAAACTGTGGGTGTGCAGGCCACCCCTGAACTATTTGGGGTATCTGAGGAGTGCGGCTATGGGGTAGGCAAAGAGGGTAACTGATGGGGGCAGGAAGTGGGAGAGAGGTGCCTCTGCGCTGGGGGCTGAGGAGATGTGTGAGTGGAAACTGGGGACCAGGCCGGAGAACCTGCCAGCTCGCAACCTGTCCTGACTCCTTAGGCAGAGCCAGATGCCCGGCGCATGGAGACCCATTCCCCTATGCAGAGCACAGAATGACAAGAGAGGGTCTGTGCCTATCCGCTTTGCGGGGGCACAAAAGTGTGCAGGCACGCTCCTCACTCCCCTCCCCCATACTGCCGGGCTCACCGCTTCCTGGGCCCCCCCCCCCGCCCCTCCCACCTCCGCAGGGCACGCAACCTGCTAGGCAGGCTCCAGGACCCCTTCCGACCACCCCACCCCGCAGTGACTCGCGCGACATCCACCCCCTACTGCTGGGTCTCAAAGCCTCCTTAGTTGTCCTCCTGGAAGGCACCCAGCGGCAGCCGCACCGGGTTAGCTCGGCGTGGTGGAGGAGCCGCAGCCGCCACCAGGCCCCGCCCAGAGGCAGCCGCGAGCAAGGCCGCGCCAGGGACGACTGCAGAGCTCGGTGAGTGAGCAGGGCCAGCAGGGAGGGACCCAGGCGTCCCGGTCCCCGCCCCTACCCCGGGTAGGCATCCCGACCTTCAGCTTCAGCTTGCGTCTTGACTCCGTCACTCAGTTTCTGGGCCCCAGAGCCTCCCTTAGATAGAACCCCGCAGCCCCTCCCTGTTCTGGGCCTCGGGCAGACCAGCGACTGGGGGGGGGGGCTTTTTGCCGAAACCGGGAATCTGTTGCCCCCCTGCCCCCCAGCCCTATCCTCATTGAGCTCCCAAGCCCCTCCCTCAATCCCGGAGCCAGGAATGCAAGCCAAAAATAACCTCTCAGTTCCAGACCTAGGAGGCTCCGCTTGCAACCACATCTGAGCCGACGACGACCCAGGAGTCGGAGCTTCAGTTGTTTTTTGCGCCAAGAATCTGGGCCCCCAGCCTAGGCGTCATTTGGAGCCTGGGAGGCCATGCCTCCGACTCCCACCGCCTTGCATCCAGGCGTTTTGCTATCAGCAGCCCTTCCCCTGCCCCCACCGACTGTGACATCTGGGACCCAGGAGTCCCGCCCACCAGTCCCTAACACCGCAAGCCCCAGTATAAATGAGGACTTGGGGACCCAGGAGTCAGGGACCTCAGCCCAGAAACCCCTCAAAGCCTAGGGATCGGCAGCCTCAACTGGCTCGCCTTTCACAGACCCAGGAGACAAGAGACTCTAGCCTACAGACCCCAACTGGGAGGCCTGGTCCCCAACCCACGGCCATCCAGATGTCCAAGATTTCATCCGTCCTGGAAGAGCGGGCAGGGAGCAGACGGGGAGGGGAGGGGGCCAGAAGGGAGAGGGAGAATTGAGTGAGGTGAGACTGGGGTGGAGACCTGGGCTGGGGGCTCCATCCTAAACAGACACTAAACAGGGGGGTTGCCGTGGCAACGGCCTTCCCGGGCCGCGCCTGGAGACTGCGCTAGGGCCGAGTCGGGGAGGGCAGCCCCCAGGAGCCCCCACATCGCCAGCTGTTGTGTCTTCCTGTTTTGTCACCACGGCAACAGTGACTTCAGCCCTCCACCCCCACCACTGTCTCGGCGGGGGAGTCTCCGGCAGTTTTTTACCCGGGGAAGGGCGTGGTCTTTTCTTGACCCGCCTCGGAGGTGGGGTTGGGATACCCCTCCGCTGGGGGTGTCCCTTTCTCAGCCCGCAACTCGCGCTCCGGCCGGGTTCCCGGCCCCGCCCCCTGCCCCGCCCCCGGCCGCCAACCGCACCCAGTACGCAAAGCCTTACAGTCTGCAGCTGCCGCCGCTGCCAGAGAGGTGAGGCTGCAGGGAACCCCCGGCGCGGAAGCTGCGGTCAGGATTCCTGGGTGCACAGGGAGGAAAGGGATGGGTTCCTGAATGTTCGAGTCTCTAGATAGACTGGGGCATGGGTCAGGACTCCGGTTCTGGAGAGGGCAGGGCTTGAGACCTGCACTCATACAGGTCACCTGTCGGAAAGAGGAGAGGAACTGGGGACCCTGAGTCCGGCGTCTGAGGAAGGAGCAACTGGAGGCCTGGGCTCGTAGGTCAGATGGAGGAGGGCCTCGGAGCCTGGACTCCTGGGTCAGATGGAGGAGGGGCTGGGGGCCTGGACTCCTGGGTCTGAGGGAGGAGGGG
>PITA01015315.1:0-50525 GCA_004023965.1 Spilogale gracilis
CCAGACCCTCCAATTTGTTTCTACCTTTTTGCCGATGTTCTTTGTCTCTCGTGGCGGTCCAGAAGTGGGAAATATCACATTTCAGGTTGGTTTCATGGGTGTTCACGGTGGTCTTGTAGTGGTTTTTTTGTTGGAATTCAGCTCTCTTCAGGGAACTCCCTGAAATGCGGTCACCTGGCCTTCCGCCATCTTGACCCTCGTAAAAATACCTTCTTACATGTATTCAACAGAAACAAACTATCCACAACTGCCTAAAAGGACTATGACAGTGGAGAACTTACTTGTTCCTCTTGTTTTAAGTATTTTGGTACATAATGGTTACTATAGAAGAATGAATATCATGTGTCATTTCTGCTGGTAGCTAATGTCGTGCTTTTTGTATTGATTTTTTTTTTTTTTAATTAGAGAAAGAGAGGTAGAAAGAGGGAGAGAGAGAATCTTAAGTAGGCGCTACGCCCAGCACAGAGCCTGATGCAGGGCTTGATCCCACAACCCTGAGATCATGACTTGAGCCAAAACCAAGAGTTGGACATTTAACCATCTGAGACACCAGGTGCCCTATATGTGTTTTTTTAAATAACTTTACCTATAGGAGGCTCATCAATTCTTACCTTGCATCTCTCTACCTCTGTTCATTTTCAGAAAGTATCCTATTTGCAACCTGTATTTCCCTACTACTCTTCCTAATCCTGAGGCCCTCGGTTTGTGTTGAGTAACAAAAAGATGCAAAATTAGTTTTGAACAGTTGCCTTAAGAACCCTAATATGTAAACTGGTATTTTTGAATGAATTGTAAGGACTCTGGAATACACTACCGATTATAGCTCTCATTTATTCAGAAAACTTATACTGAATAGTACTATGTATCTGGCACTATATTATATTAGTATGGTGTTAGGCACTTGAGATACTACTGTAGGAGAAGTACAAGAAAGATTATATAATACTCTGTGATTAGTACAACACAGATTGCTATGGGAGTGCAGGGGAGGACTCTACCCACACATGCAGATTCAGAGCAGGTTTCCCACAAGTTGGTATGAAATTGAATCTTAATGGTGGCGTACAATAAGCATGTCCTAGTTTGTTCACTTACTCAATCAGAAAATATTTTGGGGGGCGCCTGGGTGGCTCAGTTGGTTGGGCGACTGCCTTCGGCTTAGGTCCTGATCCCGGAGACCCGGGATCGAGTCCCACATCGGGCTCCCTGCTTGGCGGGAGGCCTACTTTCCCTCTCTCACTCCCCCTGCTTGTGTTCCCTCTCTGGCTGTGTTTCTCTCTGTCAAATAAATAAAAATCTTAAAAAAAAAAAGAAAAAGAAAAAATATTTTTGGAGTGCACACTATGCTCTAAGCATATTCTAGGGGCTAGGAATATAAAACCTAGGAAAGTCTTATCCATAGTGATTTTTTCTCTCTAGTAGAAGTAATAGATGAGAGGACATAAATATGCAATAAATTGTAATTATTTTGAAGTTCATGTAGAATGGGGTACAGGTCATTTGTATCTGGAGAGGGCAATCAAAAAAGACTTCATACATGAGAGGAGGCTTACATGAAATGGATTCTTGAAAGTGAATAGATGTTTGCTATGTAGTAAATGAGGAGGGACCTTGTGGGCCAAATATGCAATGAGACAGTGGGAAGAAGAGAAAAAATTGCAAGACTTAATCAGGGAAATATAAGTACTTTATCAACGAATTAGAGCTTAGGATACAATGAGATTGGAGTAGTGAGCTGAAACTAGGTCCTAGAAAGTCCTGGATAATATGTGAAATAGTTTTTGGATTTATTCTAAGATGATAACAATCTATTTGTGAACCAAATAGAAAATAATGCCAATCTTATTTTATATTTATGCCCATGGAAAATTCAGTCTTAAATTTCTATCAATTCTGAACGTTTTGTGATATTCACAGATCCATTAAGGATTATAAGTAAATGGCTGATAGGATGATCTTTGTCTTTTATTTAGCATGATCATCTAAGGTAGAGTGTGATGAGTAGATTGGAAAGGATTAAGACTAGAGGCAAGGAGCCTGATTGGACAGCTATTACAGTAAAGTTGGTGAAACATTATTCAACTGTGAGGAAATTTAAAAAGGGAGATTTGAAATACAAGAAGGAGAATGGACAAGACTTAGTTTGAATATGAGAAAAGCAAAAGAAAGGAAAACCTATCCATATGGTTGGATAGATGGAATTTCCATTGACTGAGAGAGAGGGAATATAGGGAAGGGATAGAATTTGGAGAAAATAAGGAAGAATGGGGTTTTAAGTATGTGGAATTTGAAGCACCTTTGAGTTTCATACAAATGGAAAAATCTTTAGATTTGGCAAACACAAAGCTGCTGCTTGCACTGGCAATTTTGGATGGACTTAGCCTTCTCTAAAAGTCTTAAGTGTCTAAGGTTGCTTTTTCATTGCAGTAAGATTCTAAAAGAGTAAAAGTAGGGATTTCAAGTTATGATAAATTTGATGTGAATGATATAATAGTTACAAAGAGCTAAGTTACCATTATACAGACAGGACATCCACATTCAATGAGCATACTTTTTGGAAGTGACCCCATGGTGTTGTTGAGCAAATTTAGCATTGTTATAATGGCTGTCAGGGAATTCCTTCCTGACCCTTTATCACTCACTATGTTGAATACCTGTCATACATGTTCTCTGTATAGTTCTCTGTTTCCTGCCTAATTTTGCTTTTGTCATACTTATCTGTTATCTGACTTGAGGGTAGGGACTTCATCTTTTTCACTGTCCTATCCCTGTCATCTAAACAATATGTGATTATATCATACATTAAATTATAGACTCTTTTTTGGAATGCCTTCCATCTATTCCTTATTTCACATTTTCTCCTATCCTGTATTTTGCCTTACCCCAGCTAACTCATGTTAAGATTCTGGCATATAATCTTCCTGTTTTTGTCCATAGACACACTCGTATGTATAATATACATGATAGATACATATGATGTGTGTGTATGCTGTTATTTTACAAGTTGATACCGTGCCCGCTTGCCTGCATTTGTTTTTACACAGTGAATCCTATGGAAATTACAAGTCTCTGATTTGCCTGTGAGTTTCTATGTCTTTTTATGTTTGTTGGCCATTTGGATTTGCTCTTCTGTCAATTACCTACTTAAGTTTTCTCCATCTATTAGGTTCTAAATTTTTCTTAAAACCATATAATAACTATTTCAATATTTTAGATATTTTCTATCACCTGTATTGCAAATACCTTTTTCCAAATTTATACTGAATTCATTGACGTTACTTATGGTCTTTCATTGCCCTATAGATAACAAAACTTTTTATATCGTTATTTCTCTCCTTTATATTGTATGTGTCTTTATGGCTTGATTAGGTTTCTTCTAACACAAGTTTTTTTATACCTGTAGTCTCGTAGATTTTCTTGCAAGCTTTTCATTATTTAGTATATTTATATTTAAGTCTACCTGGAATTTACTTTTGCAAATGGTGTAAGGTAGAAGTCCAGTACGATTTTCTTCCACATAAATAACTAGTTGGGCCCACATCAACTAATATATAAACTGTTTTCCTTTCTACTGAATTAAAATACCAACCAGTTTGTATATTACTCTCATAGAGTTAGGAATATTTTTCTGAATTCTTTATGATCTAAAACATTAGACTATTGTGTCTTTATGGCACATTCTGTTATCTGATAGGGCAAGTTTCCCCTTCAGAAAATTTTTCATACTTTTGCTGGCAGATCTCAGGCATTTATTACATATAAACTCTAAAACTTTTTTTTTCTATTAAAAATCACTCTAATTGGAATTGTATTAAGTTACATATTAATATTGGAAGAATTAATATTTTTATGGTACATCTTACTATTCATATCTTGTTTTGTTCTTGTCCATAAGGTGTAATAATTTTCATCATATGGATTCTCTGCTTTTCTTAATAATATTTTTAATTATTTTACAGTTTTGGTCACTTATAGTGAAGGATTATTTTTCTCTTTTTAAGTGCATACTGGTATAATATAGAGAAAAACCAATGATTTTTATATATTTAGTATTCAATCATATTACCAAATTCTCTTAATTCTAATAGAGTTCTTTTTCCTCACTAGAGTCTCATCTTTTTCTAGATAACCATATTATCCACACAGTTTTTAGTACCTTCTCTTTTAACATTATTTTCCTGATTCTTTTATCTTAATTCATTTCCCAACTTAAGAAAATCTTGGAAAAGTGATATATAAATAGAATAAGATATATCAGAATATAAAGAAGCCAATATAGAAGGTCTGGAACAATAGTTAATCTGAGTGCTGTATATTATTACCATTATTAAATAAATCATATCAAGCTGGATAATTAAAAGACAATAGAATAGATAATAATTTCAAGAAATTGTTTAGTACAGATTGAATCTAGAAAGGTAGAAATTAAAACTCAAGGTATATATTTTGCTTAATGTAAATCGCACCTAAAAATAGAGATTAATATAAAAGATCAGAGGGTAATTTATTTGCTATACCTGAGAGATTGTCAATACACTTATTTTTTTTTTAGAGAGGGAGATGTGGGAGGAGGGTTAGAGAGAGAGTCTTAGGCAGATTCCATGTGGAGCCCAACACAGAGCTCCATCTCACAACTCTGAGATTATGACCTGAGTCAAAATCAAAAGGCGGACCCTTAACCAACTGAGCCACCCAGGTACCCCCTACACTGATTTTTTTTAAATACACCGACTTTAAATGGATAATATTTATGATATCTTTAAAATATTATTTCATTTAAAACAATTTGATATATAATACTTCAAATATAGATCTATTTCTGTTGACTACAATGAGATACACTATACTGTGCTAAATATTTGAAAGGTGGCCATTAATTAGGAAAAACAGAATTTTCTTAGAAGTATTTGAGCAGGGCACCTGGGTGGCTCAGTGGGTTAAAGCCTCTGCCTTCGGCTCAGATCATGATCTCAGGGTCCTAGGATCGAGGCCTGCATCAGGCTCTCTGCTCAGCAGGGAGCCTGCTTCCTCCTCTCTCTCTGCCTGCCTCTCTGCCTACTTGTGATCCCTTTCTGTCAAATAAATAAATAAAAAAAAATTTTTTTAAATATTTGAGCAGGAATGTAAAGTAAAGAACAATGGGAGTTTGAAAATGACGATTTTAATTCCTCTTACCAGCTCTCTGTTTTTTGGGTCCCTGAGCCTTAGCTTTGTCAATAAATGATAGTGATAAAACTATCTGACCTGCCTACCTAACAGAATGATTGTAATATTCAAATTAAATGATAATATATGTGAAAGTGCTTGGAGTATAAGTAAAATATAAATATACCGTGATATTATTAGATAAATTGATAGCTCTGCTCCTGTTGCCTTCTTTTTATTGATTTGATTGAGATGCCATTTGGAAGAGGCAAAGAACTTGATCATTTGAAGAAAAATATCTACAGAACAGAGCTAAGCAATACTAACATTTTCTGTCTAGGAAATTATCCCTTGTTTTCATATTACGGTTTAGAAAGAAAGTATTCTACTGACTCTTACTGATAGAAAAGGTAAGCTGGAATGTTAGGAGGTGATGTGAAGGAGTGGGGTTGGGTGTAGACTACATTAGCATCGTGTTGATTGGAACCTTAGGATAGCCCATAGACTTGTCTGAACTTGGGTACTTTTTGCATTCTCTACAAGCTTTGGTTTTAATTGCAATGAAGACTTGGTACCAGATTATTTTGGTTAAAGTACACTGCTACTTCTTATTCAGCAGTGAGGAATATTGGTAATTTTGATCAATTACTTATTCTTTTTCTAAGATAAATTAAACAATTTCTACTTTTGTTTGTATCTTTGATAACAGATTGTGGTTATGAAGATTCATGTGCTAGTCATGGTCCAATGAGTTTGGGAGAATTGGAGTTGCAGCCAAATTCTCACCCTGCCCTTTCCACAACACTTCTGACAGCACAAGAAAATAATGTTAAGTTATCAGGAGCTGCTGAAGATATTCATCAGGTACCCAGTTAATAACTCTTGTCCTTTACTTAAAATGAGAATGGTAACAATATTGTGTTAGCATGATATACTGTCAAGAGTACAGTCTTTGGAATCATGCTTTATTTATTCACGCTTGGGTTCAGATCTTAGCTCTTAGAATTCTGTCTGTGACCTTGAACACATAGCTTTTTTCTAAGCCTCAGTTTCCTTATCTTTATTTTAAACATTAAAAATTAACATATATAAAGTGCTTGTCCTCTAGTTAGGTAGCTATTATCATTTATACTTTGTATCCCCATGCAATATTGAGCTCAGTAGCTTGCCATAGTAGGTACTCAAGAATTATTTTTTATATTAAAATTTGCAAAAGTTGTTAACATGAAAGCATAAGAAATTTCATACTGAGTTAGGCCAATGGCCCGTGTAATCTTGTGTACTGAAAAAATAGATCAATTACTCTCCAACATAACAGTTTTGTATCTGTGTAATGGTAATGCATTTCTCACTATAGATTAATTTATTCACTAAGTATTTATTGCATGATATTGTATAGCATTGCACAGTATTGGTATTACTGATTGCCCCCTCAGGAGTTTCCTGGGTGAAATTCAAAACTGGCTTCCAAGGAGAGATTGAATAAAAACACAGACCACTTCAGTGTGGTATGTGGCAGGTTCAGTAAGTAAGGGAACTTACTGATTAGGCTTGTCTTGGGCATCTGTAAGACAAGTAGATCTCCGCACCCACCCACCAGAATCTCAGAAGTTTATGTGGAAGCCTTCATTTGGTTCCTTCAGATATTCAGTCCCAGTGGTATTGTAACACTTTACTCTCTTAAGGCTATGTCCTTGAAACATCTGGTAGTATGGAAATAGTAGGTGGGATGTATATTCCAAAGACACAGAGAGAGTAAGGAGCCTCTGATTGCCTGGGTTCAGTCTGTGAATCAGCTGGTCATTGATAAGAATCTAGAGATAGCTTTTTAAATACCTGTCAAAGTATATCTGATAGCTGTTTTTAGGAACTCGTTCATAATTAAGTCCATAAAGCAGGAAAAGGAAGAAAGAAAATGGCTTGTGATTGTGAAAGAATGTGTGAATACTGGCAGTTTCAAATTTGGTTAGGTTATAGGCAAGAAGAGAGATGACAGGGCTTATGGTGCAATATACATTTCTTGAATGGTGAAGGAGAGTAACAATACCTACTCCTCTTGTGAGAATTAAATGATGTTACTATATAAAAAGTTCTTCGAAAATTGCAGTGCATTATGCAGATTTTCGTTGTATGTAAAAATGGTTATATGGGAGAGCTTACAAGCAAATTACATTTTTATCCTGTCTAAATCCATCATGCGTATATATCTAGAATAGTTTTATATATAAGGAGCTCTAAAGTCTTTAGTAAAAATAGAAATAATTTGAATATTTGAAATCTGTGTTTATTATCCAAATCTTTTTAAAGATTTTATTTCCAATCTCCTTTCATTAGTAATATGTACTCTATCACCCATTTAGCAGTTAGAAAACATGCATAATATTAAAATTTGGTATAAGAAACATCTAATTTTCTTGCTCAAAAGTCTTTAAAGTAACTTAAAAATAATATTATGACTTCATGTCTTAAATTCTTTATTACCAAAAAAAGCATGACCAAGATGTTAAGCAAGCTGAACATAAGCCAGCACAAAGTCATTTAATATGTGTAAGAAATAAATCTGACACTTCACTTTCACAGCAACAAGGTAAGATTCTTTTTCTTCTAGTAGAATAGTTTGATACTTGTCCTGATATTGAAAAAGTATATAATGAGAATTCTTTATTTTTATATACATCTCGTTCTTGTCTATAGGTTTTTTGTTTTCTTTAGGCCCATTGGGATAAAGAATCTGGGGTCATATTTGACTGGATGTGTGTTCTTTTTACCAATAAACACTATTTTTTTTATTAATAAACACTATTTCTAATGGAATTTAAAAACTCTTAGGTAGTGTTTTTCCTTTAATCTTACCCTTTGATTCTTGTACAGTTGAATGCCTTTTTATCTTTATATAGTTCTATATCTGTATCATAGTTGTCTATTTTAAATTATAATATGATAAAGGCAAGGAGCTGTGGCTGTAAAGGTATTTTGTAAAGGGTATTTAAGTGCTGTGTGTGATGTTGAACACTAAGTACAACATAAATAAACAAAGGGCTCTCACGTTAAATGCTATTAATATGAATAACCTTTTCTCTACTGCTCAAAGTTGTGTGGTTGAACTTCATCTCTACCATCAGCATCACAGCAGTTTGCTGTTGCCTTTATGTTTCTGAAAGACTATTGGCTTTGTGCTTTACTTTCTTGCTTCTTAGTCATTTAAACTTAATATAACCTAAATTCCAAAATTTGGCAATAGAAATTAAGATATTTTCTGTTTAAAAAAAATTTTTTTTCCACAATCTAGGAAGAAGTATTAGGAATGTTTTGACCAGTAGAATATTTTTCTTTGCTTTTATAATTGTATTTTTTATCTCATTTATTGAATGCCAATATAATTGCAAATGTAACTCAGCAGTTAGTGTTCTAGGGAAGACTTAAATGAGGAAGTACTCAAGATAATTATTGAAATTATGCTATGTAGATTTTAGGTTTTTACTTTTCTGTTTTCTGTTCCTCTCTTGCTACAACTTCTCAGAACTTTGCCTTCCTAACCACCTTTTCAACCTAGCCATGGTATAGTAGTGTTAATATTGTATTTTAGTATCCCATGAAAACTTGCCTGTAAAACTCTTAAAGTATTTAAAACTTAATTATGACAAATGAATGTTTCTAAGGTAATATCGGATTGACTTGATGTCCTTCTACTGAGTACTGTTTACCATTCATGGTCAAAATACTATACATTAAGTATACATTAAGTTAGGTTTTTAAAAATTATAATTTCTTAAAATAATAAATTTTGTCTCCTTGGGAAATATTGTATGAAATGAAATGATCATTTTTCTCAATTGATAGGAAAATTTGGTAAGATCTTAAAGTATCTCTCTAGGAAAGTAACATTGTTTTCTGTCACATATAAGAACATTGACCACAAGATGGCAATAGTTAAATTCTTATGGATTCACAACAAACCGTACAATGTCATTAAATAATGTCTAATTAACATTTAATAAGTCAATAAAAATCATAAAAAGAATAAACGAAACCAAGATGTTAGCCTTTTATTTATTTTTATTTTTTAAAGATTTTATTTATTTGACAGAGAGAAAAACAACCAGAGAGGGAACACAAGCAGGGGGAGTGACAGACGGAGAAGCAGGCTTCCTGCTGAGCAGGGAGCCCGATGTGGGACTCAATCCCAGGTCTCCAGGACTATGACCTGAACCAAAGGCAGTCGCTTAACCAACTGAACCACCCAGGCGCCCCAGCCCTTTAAAGGAAGTTTTATTTAGAAAGAAATTTAGAATAGTTGGGCTTAATATATGTAATTTTTTTTAATTTAACTTTATATGTAGTACAGAATTTAGGAAAGCCGACCTCTGTCATTTTTGACTGAGACAAATAAATACCCAGTGAGCTACAAATAGAGCATTTAAAAATAGAAGCCAAGTGTTTCATTCTATAATTGACACACATCTCCATACTGAAAATTTTTTGAATGAATATGATTGCCTTGGCAAATATAGTCAGTTATGACTTTTTTCCCATAAACTTTGTGGGCTTTATTATTTTTTTTTTCTCTGATGAAACTCTAAGACATCACCAAACGTTTCGGAAAATAGGACAGTCAGAGTGCCAAAATCATCTTCTAGGGGTCTCGGGACTTTGGAAGGAATTCAATCCTATCTCATTCAGAGGTCTTTAAGATAATGAAGGAAATTCACCTTATCACAAGGGAATCAAAACCACACCTCTTCGGAGAGATAAATGCTTCTAAGAATACTTGAACCCCAAATTATGACTGTTTCAGGGGGAAAGTATCATGTATTTCACTCTGAAATGTGTAATAGTTTAATATGTGAGTATAAAGAATGAAGAAGCTTACTAGCAGTATCAGCTTTTTTTTAAGATTTTATTTATTTAGGGCGCCTGAGTGGCTCAGTGGGTTAGTGGGTTAAGGCCTCTGCCTTCAGCTCAGGTCATGATCTCGGGGTCCTGGGATTGAGGCCCGCATCGGGCTCTCTGCTTGGCGGGGAACCTGCTTCCCCCGCACTCTCTGTCTGCCTCTCTGCCTACTTGTGATCTCCGTCGCTAAAATATTTTTTAAAAGATATTTTAATTATTTATTTGACAGAGAAAAACACAGCTAGAGAGTAGGGAACACAAGCAGGGGGAGTGAGAGAAGGAGAAGCAGGCTTCCTGCTGAGCAGGGAGCCCCATGCGGGGCTCGCCCGGGATCATGACCTGAGCCGAAGGCAGTTGCTTAATGCTTAATCAACTGAACCACCCAGGTGCCCCAGTATCAGCTTTTTCAAGGATCATTAAAAACTGACCAAAGATTTGATAGGATATGGGTTTTAGCACTATGCTTTTAAGAAAATCCGTAAAAATCCTTGTTTTTTTTCTCTCCCTTTGACTATGACTTTCGGGTTTTAATATAAAGAGAGAAATTGAATTGTTCTGAGAGGTGACTATCTTTGGAATATAAGAGTGAAACTATTTCATTTGGTATTGAATTCATTGGATATATTTTCAACCACATGGTACCACTTATCTGATTCTATGTCTTGATTAATGGTTTTATAGTGAAAGCAACCATTTAAGTGATTTTAATGAGTCATTTAATTTTTTTCCTTTTTACTATGCAAATTAACTCTTATTGCATCTTTTACTGTACAAGTTAATGAGAGACTCGTTTTAAATCCACTTATTTATTATAAACCCAAGAACAATTAAATTCTATAAAGTAATGTATTAAAAGTTCATTTTATTTATTTTTTACATTCTATCAGTATTTTTTTACGTTCTATCAGTATAGTTGACACATAGTGTAAAATTAGTTTTCTGGGTGCAACATGGTGATTTGACAAGTGTGTATATTATGCTATGCTCATCACAAGGGTAGCTACTATCTGTCATCATATACCACTTATTGTTACAGTTTCCCTGGCTGTGTTCCTTATGCCTGTACTTTCTATTCCTGTGACTTACTCATTTCAAAACTGAAAGCCTGTATCTTACTTCCCATAACCCATTTTGCCTTGACCCTTCCCTCTGGCAGCCATCAGTTTATTCTCTGTATTTATAGGTCTCATTCTGTTTTTTGTTTATTCATTTGCTTTATTTTTTAGATTAAACATAAGAGTGAAATCACGTGGTATTTGTCTTTCTTAGTCTGACTTACTTCACTTAGTGTAATACCTGCTATGGCCATCCATGTTGTTTCAGATAGCACAATATTATCCCTCTTTTGACTATGTATATTCCTGTGGTGTGTGTGTGTGTGTGTGTGTGTGTATCATATCTTCCTTATCCATTTATCTATTGATGGACACTTAAATTGCTTCCATATCTTGGCTATTCTAAATAATGCCACAATAAAAATAGGGATGTATATATCTTTTTGAATTAGTATTTTTACTTTCTTTGGGTAAGTATCCGGTAGTGGAATTGTTGGGTCATACAGTATTTTTGTTTTTAATTTTTTTAGGACTTCTGTATTTTCCACAGTGGCTGTACCAACATACCTTCCCACCAACAGTGTTCAAGGGTCCCTTTTTCTCGACGCCCTTGCCAACACTTGGTATTTGTTGTCTTTTTTACTTTAGCCATTCTGACAGATGTGAGCACATACCTCGTTGTGGTTTTGATTTGCATTTCCCTGATGATTAGTGATGTTGAGCATCTTTTTATGTTTCTGTTGACCACTGGCATGTCTTTTTAAGAAAAATGTCTATTTAGGTCCTTTGCCCATTTTTCAATCAGATTGCTTTTTAGTGTTGAGTTATAGAAGTTCTTTATAATTTTATATATTAACCTTTTATTGGATATATCATTTGCAAATAACTTCTCCCATTTAGTAGATCACTAAATGTAGGTCATTGTTTTGTTGATGGTTTCCTTCACTGTGCAAAAAGCTTTTTATTTTGATGTGGTCCCAGTAATTTATTTTTGTTTTTGTTTCTTTACCTTAGGAAACATGTTTAGAAAAATGTTGCTATGGCTGATGTCAGAGAAATTACTGCCTGTGTTCTAGGATTTGTATGGTTTCAGCCTCACACTTAGGTCTTTGATCCATTTTTAATTTATTTTTACATGTGGCATGAGAAATAGGCCAGTTTCATTCTTTTACATGTAGCTATCTAGTTTTCCCAACACAAAATTGTTCACTTCCTCGGGTAACTGGGTGGCTCAGTTAAGCATCTGCCTTTGGTGCAGGTCATGATCTCGGGGTTCTGGAATTGAGCCCCACATCAGGCTCCCTGCTCAATGGGGAGTCTGCTTCTCCTCTCTGCTCCTCCCTCCTGCTCATGTATTCACTGTTTCTCTCTGTGTGTCTCTCACATAAATAACCTTTAAAAATATTTTCTTCTTTAGTTTTTCTCTTAAAATTTTAAGACCATCTTAATAAATAATAATTAGAAAGTCAAACATGCTTTACATACTCTAATCAAAGAAAATCAGATCATATGTTTTGTGCTTAGATGTTAGGCAGATTAGTTGTCAGTTTGCTTGAAAATCACAGCATTCTTGGGGCTCCTGGGTGGTGCAGTTGGTTAAGCGTCTAACTCTTGCTTTCAGCTCAGGTCATGATCTTAGGGTCATAAGATTGAGTCCGAAGTTGTACTCTGCGCAGAGTCTGCTTAAGACCCTCTCTCCTTCTGCCCCTCCCAACCATGCTCTCTCTCTCTAAAGTAAATAAATAACTCTTTTTAAAAAAACAGGAAATCACAGCATTCTTCAAGTTTTCTATTGTAGGATATATATATTGATTAGTAACTATATAGTAAAGTGCTAAAAATAATAAATATAATAACTTATCAGAATCAGGTTACATTATGTGGGAAATATACTTAAAATATCACAGATATTTTTGACATTATGTCCTGGGTTTAATTCTAGCTTTTTTAGTACCCTTTATATCTTATATACAGTGATTATGATTTAAATATGTAAGAATTAGAAAATTCAAATGTTATGTATATTTAGATGGTATTTCTGACCACATGTGCAAAAGAAATAATTTTCTTCTTTAATAAAGTGGTACATTTTTTCCTTTTGTATTTGAAATATACCTAAGCTATGATAGCTGTCAAAATTATAATTGATGTCAATTATTTCAAAATCACAACTAAAAATTTGAGTTCACTTTTTTCTCTTCAGATATGACAGTGATATCAAAATTGTGTGTGGATCTCTGATAGGGAGGGGATGGAACACAGACCAATATATTTGCCAAAAATCCACAAAACCAAATGTGTAATAAGCATTGTCTGAGTAAATGTATTTTTTTACAAATTCATGCTATTATTGATTAATAAAACAGAAATTCACTTTCAAGTGTTGCTGAATTTGGGGAGTTCTGTTTCTACCTCAGATGAGGGAAGTGGAAAGAGTGTCACATCCACCCTGTTAGATAAACAAAATTATAACATTTCTTGAATCTTTCAAAGAGCTTGTGATGCAGAACAACTAAGTAACCTAAAGGCCAAGAAATAGACTCCTCCAAAGAGATGGGACACAAGCACTATCTCACTGCCAGAGCATAGTCACAGGAGGACACACCAGGCACCATACAAGTGGATAAGGTATATTTGGCCAAACTTTTCAATGGGTTGCCAAAGGCCAAGTGTAAAACCATCATAGCTACAGATACAGGGGGAGTTCACTCTCACTTGTAGTCTTTTCTCCACCAACCTCTAGAAAAAGAAAATTTGGGAGGCAGGGTAGAAGACTAGGGAGGTTATCTTTTACTGGTATGAGCCTGGAAGAAGAGAGTGACTGCAACTCACAGAAAGACCAGATGCTCCATTAGGACCCTTTTCACATAAGAACAAAATTAATAAGTCACTGGGAAAGAGGCAGCATATTCATCACCTCTGGAGCACAGGTGAAAACCCACTGTAGCTGCCAGAAGTGGAAAAAAAAAAGAAAAAAAAAAAAAAAAAAAAAAAAAAAAAAACCATCCACTTTTGATGAAGAGGAAGGAAATAGTCCTAGGCCCCAAATCTTATATTAGTACAATTAAAAGTCTCTTATTGCTGGCAGAAGGGTAGAAACTCCCCTACATAAAACTTGCTAAAGGGACAAGGCAGAAATTGGCTGCCATAGGCAGGAGAGACAGGATCACTGAGAAAGCCCCACCACAAGACCCAGGTATGTGGGATCTGCCTGGGACTGAGGCTGGACCAGAACAACAGAAAACTGTCCCTTCTGTATCTTTCACCATGTAAGCAACAAGTAGTGAGAAACATCCAGTAGCAGTCTAATGTGGTCAAGGCACAAAAGTGCAGAGAGACACTCCCTCTCTGGAGCAGACACACAGTGAAGGCTGAAAGGTGAAGGCAGAACAGGAACATTAAGGAAAACACTCTGGCATCCTAGTCCCATGCCAAACACAAAGTGACACCAGAGCATTTTGAAGCTGGTGGTACACCAGAGTTAACTGCAGCAACAACAAGACTCAAAGCCAACCTAACTCCTGACTTGACTTACTCAACTTCTCATACTAATAGCCTAACTGAAGAAAAAGTGTTCCCATTTCCATGTTTAAATACTACATATCTCAGTTTCTGTTGTCTTACACAAAATGTCTGGCTTTCATATAGTCAAAAGCTTAAGCATTAAAAAAAAGCAAGAAAAGGGGTTCCTGGCTGGCCCAGTCAGAGGAGGGTGTGACTCCTGATCTCGGAGTTGTGAGTTTGAGCCCCATATTGGGTGTGGAGATTACTTAAATAAATAAAACTTAAAAAAAAAAAAAAAGGAGGGGTGCCTGGGTGGCTCAGTTGGTTAAGCAACTGCCTTTGGCTTAGGTCATGATCCTGGAGACCAGGGATCGAGTCCCACATCAGGCTCCCTGCTCGGCGGGAAGCCTGCTTCTCCCTCTCTCACTCCCCCTGCTTGTGTTCCCTCTCTGGCTGTGTTTCTCTCTGTCAAATAAATAAAAATCTTAAAAAAAAAGAAAAAGAAAAGAAAGAAAAAAGCAAGAATACAATTCACTCTTAAGAGACAAAACAGTCAAGACAACAAGACTCATAGAAGACTCAAGATGTTGGAACTTAAAATTAACTATGATCAATGTGTTAAAGACCCTAGTAGAAAAGATAAACATGCATGAATAGATGGGAATTTGAGCAGAGAGATGGAAATTAAAAGGTTCAAATTATAGTTGTAGTAAGCCAGTAGTAAAGATGAAGAATGACTTAAGAATGACTTATCAATACATTCAACCAGCCAAGGAATCAGTAAACTTGGCAACAGTCAGAAGTTAAAACACAAACAGAAAGAGAAAAAAAAATCTGAGCATTCAAGAGCAATATCAATATCCAAACACACATTAATTGGAATATCAGTAAGAAAAGAGAAAGCAAACAGAACAGTAAGAATACCTGATAATGACCAATAATTTTATAAGAAAAAGAATATTAAACTACAAATCCAAGAATCTTGGGGGAACTTCAAGCAAGATTAAAAGAAAAAATGCTTATACACATTGTATTCAAACTGCTAAAAACCAAAGACAAAGAAAATATTGAAGGAAGCCAGAGAAAAAAGGTAGACTACTTACAGAAGAACAAATACAAGAAATACATAAACTTTTCTTTTTATAAGACATGCAGTCCAGATGGCAACATGGTGTCATTTTAGAGTGCTGAAATGGAAAAAAACAAAACAAAACAAAAACCCAGTTGACCCAGAATTCTGTATCCAGCAAAAATACTTTTCCAAAAATGAAGGCAAAATAAATACTTATTTCCCAGGTAAATGAAACCTGAGAGACAGGCATGTACCCAAATAAGCAAACAAACAAACAAAAACCTTAAAGGAAATTTTTAAATAGAAATTAAATGATACCAGTCAGAAACTTGGATTTATACAAAGAAATGAAGAGCTTCAGAGTTGGCTAGTGAAGGTATAAATTAACTGTCAAACGCAAAAAATATTATTTTTAGTGACTACAAAAATAAAATGACAATGACAGCATAAAAAATGAGATACAAGAATTGAATGTATACAGATGAAAGCTTCTTACAGTATATGTTATGATATAATGTGATTTGAAAATAGATGATGGTAAGAGATAGATGTATATTATAAACTCTAGAGTAATCCTTAAAGTATGTTTAAGTACTAAATTAAAACTACTCAGTTATTCCAAAAGCAGGTAGAAAATTGGGGGAAAGGGCTAACAATAGCAAAAAGAACGAAAAGGAAATAAAGTGATTGATTTCAAATCTAATTGATTGATGCATGATTGTAAAAAATGCCATAAGGCCTACAAAAATACCTACTGGAACAATGTATGATTTTATCAAGTTCACAGGCTACAATGTCAGCATACAAAGATCAATAATATTTCTTTGAACTAGCAATGAGTATTTGAAATTATAATTAAAAACTACAATTTAGGGGTACAAGCATGGTTCAGCTGGTTAAGCATCTGCCTTCGATTCAGGTCATAATCCCAGGGTTCTGGAATTAAGCCCCAAACTGGGCTCCCTACTCAGTGGGGAGTTTACTTTTCCCCTCTTCCTCTGCCTGTCACTCCCTGCCCCGCTTGCTCTCTCTCAAAATAAATAAATAAAATCTTTAAAAAATTAAAAAATAAAGTAAAACTACAATTTATCATAGCAACAGAAACATGAAATACCTAGGTATAAATCTAATAAAATATTTGCAAGATTTGTGTGCTAAAAACAAGAGTATCTGATGAGAGAAATCAAAGATTTAAATAATTTAAAATGGATAGTTGATAAATGTTCATAGACGAAGACTGGAAATTAAGATGTTCATTCTCCCCAAAATGATCTATAGAGTCACTGCAATCTCAGTCAAAATTCTAACAAGGTTTTGGTTGAAATTGACAAGTTCACATGGCAATGCAGAGATCTGGAATAACCAAAATAATTTTAAAAAGAAAAAGTTGGAAGATTTATACTATGACTTCAGAACATTTTATCAAGATCTAGTAATCATGATAGTGTAGTATTGCACAAAGATTAACAGGTAGATGGAGAAGCAATGGAATAGAATGTACAATCTAAAAGTAGTCTACACATTTATGATCAATTGATCTTTTTCACAAATGGCAAAGATTTTAATGAAGAAATGATAATCTTTTCAACAAATGATATTGGGACAAGTGGTCACCTGTATGCAAAAAATGAACCTCAACCTGTATCTCAAAACATATACAAAATTTAGTTCAAAATCGATCCTAAATCTAAATGTAAAGCTCTAAAGCTTCTAGAAGAAAATATAAGAAAATCTTTGTGACCTTTGGTTAGGCAAAGATTTTTTTTTTTTTACTTTAAATTTATTTTATTTTTTCGATGTTCCAGGATTCATTGCCCATGCCCCACACCCAGTGCTTCATGCAATAGGTGCCCTCAGTACCTACCACCAGGCTCTCCCATCCCCCCATCCCCTCCCTCCAAGTCCCTCAGTTTGTTTCTGTGTCCAAAGTCTCTCATGTTTCATTTCTCTCCCTGAATTACCCTACTTCCCATTTACTTTCCTTCTCCTACTGTCCTCTATATTACCCCTCATGCACTGCAAGTAAGTGAAACCATGTGATACTTGACTTTCTCTACTTGGCTTATTTCACTTGGCATAATCTCTTCCAATCCAGTCCATCTTGCTACAAAAGCTGGATATTCATCCTTTTTGATTCAGGCGTAGTATTCCATTGTATATACCGCATCTTCTTTATCCATTCATCTGTTGAAGGGCACCTTGGCTCTTTCCACAGTTTGGCGATTGTGGCAATTTAGGCAAAGATTTTTAGATATTACAGAAAAGTCCTAGTTCATAGAAGAATATATTGATTAATTGGACTTAATCAAAATAAAAACATCTTCAAAAGACACTGTTAAGAGAATGAAAAAGGAAAAGCTATAGATTAGGAGAAAATATTTGCAAATTTTCTTTTTGGTAGAGAACTTGTATCCAGAATTATATTATATTACATTATATTATATTATGTTATATTATTTTAAAAAATATTTTAATCATTTATTTGACACAGGGAGAGAGAGAGAGACCGAGAGAACACAAGCAGGGGGAGCTGCTGAGGGAGAGGGAGAAGCAGGCTTCCTCCATCCCAGGGTCCTGGGATCACGAGCTGAGCCTAAGGCAGACGCTTAACTGACTAAGCCACCCAGGTACCCCCAGAACATATTTTAAAAGCACTAAAACTCAATAGTAGGAAAATGAAGAACATATTTTAAAAACACTAAAACTCAATAATAGGAAAATGAAGAGTTGACAGATACTTCACCAAAAAAGTTATATGGATGGCAAATAAGCACACAGAAAGATGCTAAACATCATTAGTTACTGGGGAGATGCAAATTAAAAATTAGATACAACTTAATACCCATTAGGTTGGCTGAAATCAGAGACACTGGTAATACCATGCATCGATGAGAATGCAGAGCAATTCTAATTCTTGTACATTGCTGATGGAAATGCAAAATGGTACAGCCACCTTGGAAAACAGTTTTTCAGTTTCTTATAAAATTAAATATAAATTTACCATACAACCCAGCAGTCTAGGTATTTCTCTAGAGAACTGAAAATGTATGGTCACGTAAAACCTGTACTTCATTTGACAGAGAGAGCCAGAGAGGACAAGTGGGGCAAATGGCAGAAGGAGAGGGAAAAGCAGGTACCCTGCTTAGCAGGGAGCCCAATGTGGGGCTCCATCCCGGGACCTTGGGATCACAACCCGAAGGCAGACCCATAACTGACTGAGCCATTGAGGTGCCTTGTACTTGAATATATTTTAGCAGTTTCATTTATGATTATCAAAAACTAAAATCAACCAAGATTTGCTCCTACAGGTAAATGGGTAAGCAGGGTATGATGATCCATACCTTGGATGTGGATCCATACCACTCCACAGTGACAAGAAATGGAATACTGATAGACATAACAGCATAGATGAATTTCATTGCTTTATATAAAGTGAAAGAAACCAACTTCAAAAGGCCACACTCTGTATTTATGTGACAAATATAGCTATATGACATTTTGAAAAAGCAAAAGTGTTTATATGGAGAGCAGATCAATTGCTTCTGAGGAGTGAGAGGAGGGTTTGACTACAAGTGACAGGAGGAACTTTGGGGATGATGTGGATCTTCTAGATCTTGATTATGGTGGTAGTTATGTAACCATATGTGTTTGTCAAGGGTGAATCTTACTGGGTATAAATTTTACTTTAGTAAAGCTAACTTAAATCTTACTGATTTTATGACACCTTTTCTCATTATGAATTTTCTTAATTAACTTGTATTAAAAGTTTGTTATATGGGAATATGTTTTAAAAAGGTTTTATTGTTGGGGTGCCCTGATAGTTCAGTCAGTTAAGTGTCTGACTCTTGATTTCCACTTGGGGTTGTGGGATTGGGCCTTGGGGCAGTGCTCAACATGGCTCTGTGCTCGGCATGGAGACAGCTTGGGAATCTCTCTCTCCCTGTGCCTCCACCCCTCCCCTCCTGATGTGTGTGCTTGTGCCCATTCTCCCTCTCCTTCTCTCACGAAATAAATAAATAAAATCTTTAAAAAAAAAAAAGATTTACTTTGAAGATACTTAAATGTGACACTGAGTGTTTTATTACATATATTTACTTACATCTTTTTTTTTTTTTAAGGATTTATTTATTTGGCAGAGGGAGCGTGCATGCAAGTAAACAAGTGGGTGGGATGAGGGGAGTAGCAGAGAGAGAAGGGGAGAGAATCCCAAGTAGCCCACCCATTGAGCGCTGAGCCCAATGTGGGGCTCAATCCCAGGACCCTGAGATTAAGACCTAAGCTGAGATCGAGTCAGATGCTTAACCAACTGAGTCACTCAGGCTCCCCCTACTCACATCTTTTTTCTGTATTTAACACTTCAGGAGGAGATATTTGGCTCTACTTTTACAATATGTTATGTCTTCAATATAATATAAATTGGATTTCTAGGTATTCGTTTAAGAATAAATTTCATTCATGCTAGAAGCCTGGAACATTTGTGCTTTGTACATAATAGCAGCTAACTAAAAACAGAAGAGAAAATATTGTGTGCTAATCTAAAGTGCTCAATGGAAATGGAAATACTGTTGTTTAAAAATAAATTTTTAAGGGCGCCTGGATGACTCAGTTGGTTAAGTGTCGTTTTCAGTTCAAGTCATGTTCCCAGGGTCCTGGGATAGAACCCCACATCTGGAGGCGGGATGGGTGTGTCCATGCTTAGCAGGGGTCGGCTTCTGCTTCTCCCTCTCCCTCTGACCCTACTTGTGCTTTCTATCTCTCTTTCACTTTCTCTCAAATAAATATAATTAATTAATTAATTTTTAGATTTCCGAAAAGAAAGAACTGTCAGCTCAAAACTTTTTACTGGCACATTCAATGTATCATTAACTCATTTATTTCAATAAATATGGACTTTTCTCCATATACTACACTTCTAAGCCTTGATACCTTTGTATGTTTGTCTTCCTTCTACCTATAGTTTTCTTCTTTCCCCATTTTTGCATGTTTACAAACTTCTTTTTCAACATTTATCTCCATTTTTCTGAGCCTTTACTGAACCTTTGATTGAAAATGGAGGTTAAAATCCCTTATTCATCTTTAACTCCACCCCAAGCCCCCTCCTTTTGTGCCCTGAAGATAATCATAGTCTTAATGGTAGTTTCCATTTACTGAAGGCCTGCTAAGTACTCTATGTTCGATCTCATTTATTCCTTACAATACCATGCTATACAGGTAGTTTCAGTCCTCTTTTACAAAAGAAAAAGATAAGGGTGCCTCGGTGGCTCAGTTGGTTAAGCGTCTGCCTTCCGCTCAGGTCATGATCCCAGGGTCCTGGGATCGAGTCCTGCGTCGGGCTCTCTTCTCAGCTTGGAGTCTGTTTCTCTCTCTACCCTTTCCCCTGCTTGTGATCTCTGTCTCTTTTACTTTCTCACTCTCTCTCTCATAAATAAATAAATAAAATCTTTTTTAAAAAAAAAATAAGAGAAAAGGATAAAGTTTCTGAAGGATGACTAATTTTCCCCAAAGCACACAGTTTTAGAAAATGAAGATGTAGAATTCCAGCTCATAGCTACCAGATGCAAAGCTGATATTCTTTTCCTTGCTTTATATCATTTTTATAAATATTGTATTTATTTATTTATTTGACAGAAACACAGCTAGCGAGGGAATACAAGCAGTGAGAGTGAGAGAGGGAGAAGCAGGCTTCCCACCAAGTAGGGGGCCCGATGCAGGGCTTGATCCCAGGACTCCGGGATCATGACCTGAGCCAAAGGCAAATGCTTAACAACTGAGCCCCCCAGGTGCCCCTGTTTTATACCATTTAACTGAGTAAGCATTTAGTAAGTATTTATTATGTGACTTAACAGCGTGTTGGCAAGAGCTGCCTTAATCATGCCTGCATTGCCTGCACAGATTATTCAGAGTGCAGAGAAACTGACATACGGAGAGTTTGAGGTTTGTTTGCTAAGATAGGTTATCTGTTTGTGATGGAGGAAGGCAGATACTTAACTGACTGAGCCACCCAGGCCCTTGCTCATTTTTTTTTTTTAATTGAGATGTGATTCATACTGTAGAATCTTTTTTAAAATGTACAACCTAGGGCACCTGGGTGGCTCAGTTGGTTGAGCATCTGCCTCCAGCTCAGGTTATGATCCCGGGGTCCTGGAATCGAGCCCTGCAGCAGGCTCCCTGCTGTACGGGGAGCCTGCTTCTCCCTCTGCCTCTCTCTCTCTATCTCTCATAAATAAATAACTAAAAAAACTTTTAAAAAAATAAAATGTACAATTTAGTTGGCTTTCAGTATATTTAAAAAGTTACAGGGCCATGACCATATGTCATTCTAGAGCCTTTTCTTTGTCCTAAAAAGAAACCCCATACCCATTAGTATTCCTTCTCTTTTCTCTTCTCCACCAGTCCCTGGAAACTACTAACCTACTTTCTATCTCTATGGATTGACTTACTCTGTACATTTTATATAAATGGAATCATACAATATATGGCTTCTGTGTCTGGCTTTTTTCACTTAACGTGTTTTTCAGGTTCATTCATATTGTAGCAGATGTCATACTTCACTCCTCTTTATGTCTAAATAATATTCCAACCTATATTCATTCTTTGGTCAACCTTTTTAGCATGCTTTTTGTGTAAAGGATTGCAGAAAATGCCTTGGATCCAGAGAGAGAAATAAGACAAAGTAACTGCTCTTAAGAAATAAAGAGAAGAGGGCGGCTCAGGTCATGATCCCGGAGACCTGGGATCGAGTCCCACATCGAGCTCCCTGCTCGGCGGGAAGCCTGCTTCTCCCTCTGTCACTCCCCCTGCTTGTGTTCCCTCTCTGGCTGTGTTTCTCTCTGTCAAATAATTAAAATCTTTAAAAAAAAAAAAAAAAAAGAAAGAAAGAGAAGAAAGGGGTGGTTAACAAGAAGAATTTTTGAAATAATTTGTTAGAATGCTATTTAATACAAAAGGACAAGCATGTTTTATGCTTTGGCACTACTAATTTAAAATACAGATCTGTGCCTCATGCTGAGAATCTGATTATTTTCCTAAGATATGGCCTGGGAATTAGAATGTTAACTGGTACCCCTGATGATTCTGATGCAGGAGGAGGGGGAGGACTATCCTTTGTGAAATATTGCTTAATGACTCCAGATATCCTTGTGACTTCTGTTCTACTGTAGAATTAGCAGCACTATAGCATCGTGCTTGTACTCTGGAGTCAGACTGCCTTGGGTTCCAATCCTAGCTCCACTATTTCTTAGTTGGTGACCTTAACCTCTCTGTGTGTGTTGATAGGGTAAAGACATGTGATGCAACAAGAACTAGAGCTATGAAAACATTAGCTGTGGTTGGCATGATGGTCTCTAGAACACTTCTCCTTTTTGAATAGTCACATATAATCAACTCTCCTTTAATGGCTAGGAATTGATCCTATATTGGTCCTGAGCTTTAAGGATGTTGGTGAGCAAATGCTGTGGATAATACATGTTCTATATAGTGTTAGGGAGATAAACTGACTTTCAGCAAAAGTTTTTTACTTTTCAGTGAATATCTTGAAGATATATATATAAACCTTGGATTATTTTACAGAATTTTTCATTGGCTTGCATGTTGGGCAACTACATATAATGAAATTTATTAAACCAGGGTAATTTCCAATCTAATCCTGTCCATTGGCAAGTAGGTGTTTTTAGTAAATTCATTCTGTCAGCATTTCTCACATCTTTAAATCCAAGAGAGAAACCAATAACTCAGGAGCTCAACAATTATATGTGAACCGTGGTATCCTGATTAAAAGTAAGGCTTAAGGTTAGGGGCAGTATCAGGTACATATGAAAGTATTAAAAATAATTGAATTTCTTAGGAAATCCTTCCCCCATACAACTCTAATGGCAAAAGGCAGCATAATTTGTCAACCCTAATAACCTTCCTTTTTGTTCTTGCAAACATATTTTTCCTTTGTATTGTACTTATGTATTTTATCTTATGTAGAAAAGTTAATAAATTTTCTTATCCATAATTTTGCCTTTTCCCACTATTACTGTTGATGTTATATAGAATAAGATTTTATTTATGTAAAATGCCTCCCAATTTTTTTAAAAGATTTTATTTTATTTATTTATTTGACAGAGAGAGATCACAAGTAGGCAGAGAGCCTGATGCGGGCCTCGATCCCAGTATCCTGAGATCGTGACCTGAGCTGAAGGCAGAAGCTTCAACCCACTGAGCCACCCAGGCGCACTGCCCCCCAGTTTTTATCATTGGCCCTGGCTTTTCCCCATCTCAATTCAAACAAAGGTCTAACATCATCTAGGTAGGCTTAACACAGCTAGCTTTATAAAATATCATTAAACATTTTTTTTAATGGGAAAAATCTCCCAAGATTGTTTTTTGCTATAGAAGATAACACTGATGATTTAATGCTGTGTATAATTCATGTATAAACATGTAATTCAGGCCTAATAGCAGCTCTTAGAAGATATATCTTACTATAGCAAACCCGTGATGGTTTAGGAATAAAAAGTAATGAGAGTGATAGATACTGAAGGTGGGAGGGACAAAGTAAAAATAAGAATCTTAAGAACGTGAAGTCTTCAAGGCAGATTTTATTGACTTTTAAATACTGTTTATAACCTCTACTTAAAAAGAAGAAATTCTGAGGGGGCTGTCTTTAAACACAGTTCTCATTGCCAACAGTATGTGGTGTATGGAAAATTAAAATTACTTTTTCTCCTCTCTCCTTTCTTATATAATATCTTTTCCTTTAAGGTGTAGAAGAGATAAAGAACTGGGCTTATATGATGTTGTTCAGAAGCAATAGGGTACTAATAAGCTGGAACTAAGTTTTCTAAGATAGATTTTTTTTTTCTGCCTTTCATCCTCTTTAGCTTTTCTTTTCTCCTTGAACCCTCAATTTTTAGAAAACCTGTATGTTTGGAATAATGAGCAGCTATGCTCCATGAAGTGTGTAGGGATAATTGTCTTATTCATTATACAGCTTAATTCTTCTTTTCTCTCTCCACCCCTAACTAACCTGGCTGGTTTGGGTAATGGGACAAGGAGGCAGATATTGTGAAGTAGCTAGGGCATCAGTTAAACAGTTATGTATTCTTTCCCCCACCTGTAGTGGGACCTCCAATTACTTGGTCTTATTTCTCTTGGCTGAATATTCCTGGGCCATGTATCTTGCCTGACCTATATGGTTGACCCATTTCAGTTCTGTCTTATTCACCATCCCAGACCTCTATGTCTCTTTGATCTGTGCTAATCCCCACTCTGCATTCCTCCTACTTTCAAGGGTCTCTGATTTTGTTCTCTGGTCACGAAGTCCTGCTGGATGATGATGCTATTTGTACAATTATAGCCTGTTAGCAAATTGTGCTGCAGGGCTTGAGCTGGACTTCTGCCATTTCCCCAGTAATTCTTTTATTAATTTAATACTGACCTCTGCCCCACATAGCACCTATTCCAGCCCTTGTCCTCAAATCCTTAATCCCAAATTTATCCCTCAATTCTCTTTTGATATATGCTTTTGCTTTTCGAAGGTCTGTTCTTTCAAATGTGAACATATATAGGTACTCTAACCCCAGCTTCTTGTGGCTTTACTTTAGTCCTTTTATTTATTTTTCTTTTCCTTTTGGGTTGAAGGAGCTTCGCTTTTTCCACCTTCAGCCTTGAGCCTATCTCATTCTACTCTTGACAAAGGGAGAGGGGGAAGGATACAGTCCTGAGAGAAGAAAATAGTACATGTAGAGGAAGGAAGAGAGGAAGGGAAAAGAAAGAAGGGAAGGAGGGGCTAAATGAGATAGTGGAGAGGGAAGAGGGAAAAGAGGAAAGAACTGAAAGTTAGGGATGGCATTCAGGTGATAAAGGGGGGAAATACAAATAAGAGGATAGAGAATGAGTATAGAATTAGCAGGATAATTTTTTTTTCATCTATGGAATGAGGGATGGCTTGATGATCCTACAAGTCACTTGTAGCCATACACACTTCATAATTCTATTCTTTCTCTCATTCTCCTATTACCTGTACTTCCTAAGCTCCCGCCCCACCCTCACCCCCACCTCCATGCATTTTTCAATGTCTTTATTTAGAACTATTCCCTCCCTACACTCTGATACAACTTCCCCAAACCCCCCACAGACATTTTTTTTTCTTTTAAGATTTTATTTATTTGACAGCGAGAAGCACAGTTAGAGAGGGAACACAATCAGGGGCAGTGAGAGAGGGAGAAGCAGGCTTTCCCACAGAGCAGGGAGCCTGATGTGGGGCTCGATCTCTGGTCTCCGGGATCATGACCTGAGCTGAAGGCAGTTGCTTAACCAACTGAGCTACCCAGGCGCCCCCCCCCCAGACATTCTTGATCCACTCTCTGTCATTGAAGGGCCCATACCATTTGTCATGTACTTCACTTTCAGCCCTCATTAGTATCATACGTTGTAGGAGTATTTTCTTATAGCCTTTTTCCTTCTGTAGGAAGTAAATTCCCTTGCAAATGACAAGATTTCAGGGCTTTTGATGGCTGAGCAGTATTCCATTGTACATAGATACCACATCTTTATTCATTCATCTGTCAGTAGACATCTGGACTCTTTCCATAGTTTGGCTGTTATGGACATTGCTGCTATAAACATTGGGGTGTAGGTGCCCCTTCAGATCACTACATTTGTGTCTTTGGGGTAAATACCCAGTAGTGCAATTGCTAGGTTGTAAAGTAGCTCTATTTTCAACTTTTTAAGGAACATCCATACTGTTTTCCAGAGTGGCTGCACCAGCTTGCATGCCCACCAACAGTGCAGGAGAGTTCTCATTTCTCCGCATCCTCGCCAACATCTGTCGTTTTCTGACTTGTTAATTTTAGCCATTCTAACTAGTGTGAGGTGGTATCTCATTGTTTTGATTTGTATTTCCCCAGTGCCAAGTGATGTTGAGCATTTTTTCATGTGCCGGCTGGTCATTTAGATGTCTTCTTTGGAGAAATGTCTGTTCATGTCTTCTGCCCATTTCTTGATTGGATTATTTGCTCTTGGGTGTTGAGTTTGATAAGTTCTTTATAGATTTTGGATACTAGCCCTTTATCTGATATGTCATTTGCAAATATCTTCTCCCATTCTGTCAGTTGTCTTTTGGATTTGTCAACTGTTTCCTTTGCTGTGCAAAATCTTTTGATCTTGATGAAGTCCCAATAGTTAATTTTTGCCCTTGCTTCCCTTGCTTTTGGTGGTTTCTAGGAAGAAGTTACTGCAGCTGAGGTCAAAGATGTTGCTGCCTGTGTTCTCAAGGATTTTGATGGATTCCTGTCTCACATTGAGGTCTTTCATCCATTTTTGAATCTATTTTTGTGTATAGTATAAGGAAATGGTCCAGTTTTATTCTTCTGCATGTGGCTGTCCAATTTTCCTAACACCATTTGTTGAAGAAACTGTCTTTTTTCCATTGGATATTCTTTCCTGCTTTGTCAAAGATTATTTGACTGTAGAGTTGAGGGTCCATTTCTGGGTTCTCTTTTCTGTTCCATTAGATCTGAGTGTCTGTTTTTGTGCCAGTATCACACTACTTTGATGATTATAGCTTTATAATAGAGCTTGAAGTCTGGAATTGTGATGCCATCAGCTTTGTCTTTCTTTTTCAAAATTCCTTTGGCTATTTGCGATCTTTTCTGGTTCCATACAAATTTTAGGATTGTTTGTTCCATTTCTTTGAAAAAAGTCTATGGTTTTTCAGTAGGGATTGCATTGAATGTATAGATCGCTAATTTAGGTATCATAGACGTTTTAACAGTATTTGTTCTTCCAATCTATGAGCATGGAATGCTTTTCTATTTCTTTGTGTCTTCATCAGTTTTTTTCATGAGTGTTACATAGTTTTCTGAGTACAGATCTTTTGCCTCTTTGGTTAGGTTTATTCCTAGGTATCTTAAAGTTTTGGTGTAATAGTGAATGGGATAGACTCCTTAATTTCTCTTACTTCTGTCTCATTTTTAGTGTATAGAAATGCAGCTGATTTCTGTGAATTGATTTTATATCCTGCCACTTTGCTGAATTCCTGTATGAGTTCTAGCAATTTTGGGGTTGAGTCTTTTGGGTTTTCCACATAGAGTATCATGTTATCTACAAAGTATGAGAGTTTGACTTCTTTGCCAATTTGGATGTCTTTTTATTTCTTTTTGTTTTCTGATTTTTAAGGCTAGGACTTCTAGTACTATGTTGAATAGCAGTTGTGAGAGTGGATAGCCCTGCCATGTTCCTGACCTTAGGGGAAAAGCTCTCAGTTTTTCCCCATTGAGAATGATATTCACTATGGGCTTTTCATATAGGGCTTTTATGATATTGAGGTATGTATCCTGTATCCCTACATTGTGAAGAGTTTTAATCAAGAAAGGATGCTGTACTTTGTCAAATGCTTTTTCTGCCTCTATTGAGAGGAACATATGTTTCTTGATCTTTCTTTTATTTATGTAGTGTGTCACATTGATTGATTTGCAGATGTTGAACCACCCTTGTATTCAAGGAATAAATCCCTCTTGGTTGTGGTGAATAATCCTTTTAAGGTATTGTTGGATCCTATTGGCTAGTATCTTGGTGAGAATTTTTGCATCCATGTTCATCAGGGATATTGGTCTGTAATTCTCCTTTTTGATGGGGTCTTTGTCTGGTTTTGGGATCAAGGTAATGCTGGCCTCATAGAATGAGTTCGGAAGTTTTCCTTCCATTTCTATTTTTGGAGTAGCTTCAGAAGAATAGGTATTAATTCTTCTTTATGTTTGGTAGAATTCCCCTGGTATGCCATCTAGTCCTGGACTCTTGTTTGTTGGGAGATTTTTGATTACTGCTTCAATTTTCTTGCTGCTTATGAGTCTGTTTAGGTTTTCTATTTCTTCTTGTTTCAGTCTTGGTAGTGTATATATCTTTAAGAATACATCCATTTCTTCCTAATTTGTTGGCATATAATTGCTCATAATATGTTCTTATAATTGTTTGTGTTTCTTCAGTATTGGTTGTGATCTCTTTTCTTTCATTCATGATTTTATTTATTTGGAGTTTTCTCTTTTCTTTTGATAATTCTGGCCAGAGGTTTGTCAGTCTAATTAATTCTTTCAAAGGACCAGCTCCTAATTTCATTGATCTGTTCCACTATTTTTTTGGTTTCTATTTCTTTGATTTCTGCCCTAATCTTTATTAACTATCTTCTCTTGCTGGGCTTAGCTTTATTTGCTGTTCTTTCTCCAGCTCCTTTAGGTGGAAGATTAGATTGTATATTTGGTACCTTTCTTGTTTCTTAAGTAAGGCTTCTATTGCTCTATACTTTCCTCTTAGGACTGCCTTTGCTCCATCCCAAAGGTTTTGAACAGTTGTGTTTTCATTTTCATTTGTTTCCATGAATTTTTTAATTCTTCTTTAGTTTCCTGGTTGACCCATTCATTCTTTAGTGGGATGCTCTTTAGCCTCCCTGTTGTATTAGAGTTCTTTCCAAATTTCCTCTTGTGATTGAGTTCCAGTTTCAAAGCATTGTGGTCTGAAAATATGCAGGGAATGGTCCCAGTCTTTTGGTCCTGGTTGAGACCTGATTTGTGACCCAAGTATGTGATCTGTTCTGGAGAATGATCCATGTGCACTTGAGAAGAATGTGTGTTCTGTTGCTTTAGGATGGAATGCTCTGAATATATCTGTGAAGTCCATCTGGTTCAGTGTGTCATTCAGAGCCCTTGTTTCCTTGTTAATGTTCTGCTTAGATGATCTGTCCATTGCAGTAAGTGGGGTGTTAAAGTCCTCTACTATTATTGTTTTATTATCGATATGTTTCTTTAATTTTGTTATTACTTGGTTTTTTATAATTGGTTGCTCCCATGTTAGGGACATAAATATTTACAATTGTTAGATCTTCTTGTTGGATAGACCCTTTAATACAGTGTCTTCCTCACCTCTTATTACAGTCTTTGGTTTAAAACTGTTTGTCTAATATAAGGATTGCTACCCCACCTTTCTTTTGATGTGCATTAGCATGATAAGTGGTTTCCCACCTCCTCACTTTAAATCTGGAGTTGTCTTTGGATCTAAAATGAGTCTCTTGCAGACTGCATATCGATGGGTCTTGCTCTGATACCGTGTGTCTTCTGATTGGAGCATTTAGCCCATTTACATTCAGAGTAACTATTGAAAGATAAGAATTTAGTGCCATTGTATTACCTGTAAAGTCACTGTTTCTGTATATTGCCTTTGTTCCCTTCTGGTCTATGGTACTTTTGGGCTCTCTCTTTGCTTAAAGGATCCCTTTTAATATTTCTTCCAGGCCTGGTTTAATGATCACAAATTCTTTTAGTTTCTCTTTGTCCTGGAAGCTTTTTATCTCTCCTCCTATTTTAAATGGCATCCTAGTGGATAAGGTATTCTTGCCTGCATGTCTTTTTCTTTAGTACCCTGAATATATTATACCAGTGCTTTCTGGCCTGCCAGGTCTCTGGATGAGTCTGCTGTCAATCTCATGTTTCTGTCTTTGTAGGTTAGAAACCTCTTGTCCTGAGCTGCTTTCAGGATTTTCTCTTTGTCTCTGAGATTTGCTAATTTCACTATTATATACAAGGGTGTTGACCTATTTTTATTGATTTTAAGGGGGTATTCTCCATGCCTCTTGGACTTTGATGCCTGTTCCCTTCCCCATATTAGGGACATTCTCTTTTGCTTCAGTATACCTTCTGCCCCACCCTTTCTTTCTTTCCTCTTCTTCTGGGATCCCAATTATTCCAATATTGTTTCACTTTATGGTATCACTTATCTCTTGAAGTCTCCCCTTGTGATCAGTAGTCATTTATCTCTCTTTTTCTCAGCTTCTTTATTCTCCATCATTTTGTCTTCTATATCACTAATACTCTCTTCTGCTAGAGGAAAGTTTTAATGAGGAGAAGAATAGTTGCATGGTCTTAAAGTACCTCCTCACAGATTGGTTCATTAGTTAAAAGGGGAGACAAAAGATAGTGTGTTGAGTCGGCAATCAAAACTAATAACATCATAGGGGGCAGTTAAACACTGCGTGCTTCCAAATAGGATATCTGAGCAGGATACAACATTTCCCGTGTAATATTCTGCCCGAGTGTATAACCTGAATGTAGCCATTGGGAAGAATCATAACCTAAACACAGAGGAGGAGGTTAACAACTGTGATACTGGGTAAATGATAAATGAGTGTTCTTTATACTATTCTTGCTTTTTTTTTTTTCAAATTTGAAATTATTTCCAAATAAAAAGCAAAACATTTAAAAAAGGCATTGCTTTATTCCAAAAATAATGTCAGTATTGATTTGCATTTCTACTAGTATCCATTCAAAAATCATAAAGCAGGGTCATGAATAATGGAGGAAGCAAGGTGAGTGGTTGCTACTTTAAATCATTTGGTTGGGGAAGTTTTTTTCTGAAGGAGTGGCATTTGTAGAGAATGAAGTGAAGGAGGAAATCTTGCAAACATCTTGGAAGGAGGATTCCATCTAGAAGGACTAGAAAGAATGAAGCTTTTGAGGTAGAAACAAGCTTGTTGTTCCCAAGACCAGCAAGAAGGCCAGTGTGGCTGGATGGGCATGTCCAAGGAGGGTAATGGTAGCAAGCTGAGAAATGAGATGTAGACAGCAGATCATGTAGAGCCCTGTAGTCTCTGGGAAGGAATTTGGATTTTCTCCTGAGTATGATAAGATGCCTGTGGAAGGTTTGAGCAAGGGAATTCTAATTTACATTTTTAAAAACATCCTCCTGGCAGCTGGCCAGAAAATAGACTATAAGGAGATAATATTGGAAGCAGGGAGACCAATTGGAACACTGTTGCAGTATTCCAGATGAGAGATGATAGTGGCAGGGGCCCTGGTGGAGGTGTCACAGCAGTCAGATACCAGCTATGTGTCAATAGTATACCTGATAGGATTGCTGAAGAATGAGTTTACTTCAAAAATTATTAAAGTGAATTAGATGTGGAGTGGAATAGAAAGTACAGGTAAAGATTAATTACTTCTAAGTGTCTGAAAGTTACTACGTGAAGGATGGTTCCATTTATTGGGAAGACTGAAGGGAAAATCAGCCATTCTGTATAGAGCACATGAAGTTTGAGAAGCGTAATTGATCAAAGAATCAGGTAGGCAGTTTGTTATTCGAAGCTCAGGGAAGAAGATGGGACTGGGGATATAAATCTGAGAGTTGACAGTGTGGATGCTATTTAAAACTGTGGTTATGGATGAGATCACCTTAGGACTGAGTATAGAAAGGGAAGAGAAGCATCCAGGTTTAAGATCCCAGACACCTTCAGGATTTAAAGCTACAGAAAGGAGAGGGAGCCAGTAAAAGGGAAATCAGACCCAACAGATGGTCACCCCACAGTTTAAAGAACCTGCTGTACATCTTATGGCTGGAAAGCACTAATCATTCTTTCTATGTTAACAACTGCTTCTCCATAACTTCTCACTGTTAGTTCTGGTTCTTTCCTACTGGTGTTAGGTCTCTCGATAGAACAGTGTTTCGAATATTTGATGGCAGCAGTCATAACCCAAAGTCTGCATTCTTTTTACTCTTCCTTATATTATATTGTTTTCACGCTCTTACTAATTTGACCATACTCCAGTCAGTATATCTTCCATAGAGTTAGGTATGGTAGGACAGAACACAGTATTACCAAGTATGGTAGATCTGTTTCTTCCCAGAGGTACAACAATGAAACCAACATTTCTCAAATGCTTTACAGCTGACAAAGAACTCTCATATAGTGTAGTTTTCATTTTCACAGCAAATTTGTGAGTATGTATATATGTTTTTATTTTTGTTGTTGGTGGTTTTATTATACAGTTTTATTATACAGATGGGAAAACAGAGGCTCGGAGAGGGTAAGTAACCTCACTACTCTAAGATTATCCCAATGCTTACAGAAGTTATTAAACACTATTACTTGATAGTGTGGTTTTCAGTGTTCTCATAAACCTGACAGAGATATTTTTCAGTGACTTGATATCAAGCTAAGTTTCCTACCTTTCATAGGTGTACAGTTGCTGTTTTAAGCATAATATTTTTTTCAACCTTAATATTCTCTTGACAAGTTTCTCAACTGGTCTCTCCTATATACATTTTTGCTCCCCTCATGTCTGTTGTCTACTCAGAGCAAAAGTAATATTTTAAAAATATGAATCAGATCACATGACTCCCTGCTCAAAACCCCCTAGAGACTTTTTTTTGCATCAGAAGAAAGTCCAAACTGTACGCTGTGACCTAAAAGGCTCTGTGTGATTTGGCCTTTGTCTTTTTTTTCTGAAATCATATCAAGATGTTTATGAGATAAAACTTTTTAAATGCATTTAGCTTTTTTCCTTATAAAATTTATGCCAGTTCATTAGGTTGATGTCTTTATGTGTGTGTGTGTGTGTTTGTGTGTGTATGTGTATAAAAACACCCCACTAAGGTAGAAATGGGAAGTTCCTGTAGACGTATGTAAGTAATTATCAGTATACCTCATAATAGAAATGACACTAACTCATTTTTTTCATAAGTTAGCCCGAATTCTAACAAATACATTTACTGATAAATCCAAGACAAGCTGCCTTTGTTAATCGTTCTGTAAAAAACTTTTAACAGATTTAACAGAATTGATTCATTGATGAATGACACATTTATTCTCAATTTCAATAAATTACACTTTTTAAAGTTTTTCCCTTCCTACTTTTTCTAGGGGAATGTAGCTTATATAATAGAAGCACAGTCTGATTTCTTGGATTTGATGACTAAATTTAGTCAAAATGGTCAGTTACCCTGTCACTGCACACTAATTTAGACTTTTTTTGGGGGAAAAAAAAAAGGTGTGTGAGTGTGTGTGGCTGTGCAGCAGAGTACCCAGCAAACCACTTAGGGCTGGAAATGCTTAGGACTGAATCAACCTACACACCAGAATTGTTACACCACTTTTGTTTCACTGATTTATTTCAGAATGACCTTGCAAGGAATGAAAGAACTAACATAAGAGGAAAGATGTCTCTAAGCCTTGGACCTCAATTTTAGGGTGGGACGAGTCAGTGATAGTCATCTGGCGATCAGTGTAGTCCATGCAAATTGGGAAACCCAAGCTGTGTCTCATGTGCCCCGGTTATCTTCACAGTTCTGAAGCTACATCTTTTCTCTTTTAAGAAACCTAATTATTGGGGCACCTGGGTGGCTCAGTTGGTTGGGCGACTGCCTTCGGCTCAGGTCATGATCCCAGAGACCCGGGATCGAGCCCCACATCGGGCTCCCCACTCGACGGGAAGCCTGCTTCTCCCTCTCTCACTCCCCCTGCTTGTGTTCCCTCTCTAGCTGTGTTTCTCTCTGTCAAATAAATAAAATCTTTAAAAAAAAAAAAGAAACCTAATTATTATTTTTTATTATAAATGCATAAAACACAGCAGGATTACTTCATTATAAAATCTGTTCAAATGTATGCATGAAAATGCGATTATTTTCAGTTTCCTTGATAAGGGATTATCGCCAAAAAGTCTCCTAAAATCTGGTTGTTACTTTTGGTTGTGCTTGTCAACTCCGAATGGACAGGCACTTTTTTAATGTGATGGGCTTCTCACAGTCAGGTTAGGGAGAATGTTGGCACTTTTTTCCTAATGAATATAATTGCCATAATACTTCCTATGTAATGAAGTCAGAAAACGTAAGTAGAAATGTAGTTCCAAGAGCCTTGTGATTATGGCCTTTTGTGTCATTCTCCTACATTACAACAGATCAGACTTATAAAGTCCTGGAAATAGTATGTTGGGTGTTTTCTAATGACTGCATCAACGTGATCAGCCATTTTCTAAGATTTCTAGTTTCTTGAAAGAGCATAGCCTATGTTCCTAACACTTTATGGGAAACAGTACAAAATTAGTTTCTAGGTCCCCCTATATTTCTCCTGGTGTCACAAAAGTATATATTATATCAATGAAATATTTGTCTTTGATATAAAGGCTTGTCCACCCAATTACAATTAATGAATACAAGAATTAGAAATCAAAACTTTGTTTAGTCTGAGGAAAAACAGTTTTTTAAACTGTAGCCACATGGCTGTTTCTTGTTTGCATCAACTCTGGGTGACTGTTATTGTCTTCTGTGAATTCTCTGGGGCAGGGACCTGACTTTGTTGAATGAGCCAATTGTTTTCCTTTGTGTTGCCCATCTAGTAAGTTCCCATCTGGTTTCTATCAGACTGTTTTCACGGCCAACAACTGCTGCCTTCTCTATATCCTGACACTTCAGGGCCCCACGCTATCAAAGCATACGGCTGCGATGGCCTTGCTGGCAGGCCTATACAGCTGTGCCTCACAGCTTGGAACTATTACCCAGAGTAATGGTAACGGAGAACTTGCATTGGCCCTTATTCCCATTGGTGTCGTGTGTACAGTGAGCAGAAGTCCACTCTCCCTGCCCCTCCCCCTCACACCCAAAACTTACTAGTCAACAGAAAATCTTTAGAGCTCTAATTTTAGAATATGGAATGTTGGTGTTCTTGTTTTCTAGTAGCTTCCTGGATTTGAAAGCTCATTTTTCATTCTTTCACTCTTTTTCAAAAGTTACCAGGCCTGGCCTTGGAGAAGTAAACTAGTCACTATGTCACATTTAATTTTTGTTTCCAAATTTAGTTAGGAATGGCTAGATATGGCAAAATCCATGATAAAAGCTACACAAATAATACAGTGTAATTCTCATGATGGTTACACGGAGTAGTTTGAGAGTTTTCATATTTAGGAAGGATTTCCATCTCAGAAGATTGATTTTCTGTATGTATAGAAGCGCTTGGGTTCAAACTGCTTAGTAACTATTAGGGAGTGACTTTGCCTTCAGCTTTGTTAGCCATCAAGTGTCACTTATAAAAATATAATAATGACCTTCTATAAGTCTGTGGCCTTATGTAATTAAAGTTTTATGAGTTATTGTTGAATAAGAGTTGAGTTTAAATGTAGCTCTGATGTCACTGCTTCATAACATGAAACAGAAAACCTTTTTGGCACCAAAAAGAAAGAATTAAATGACTTTTACAGAATGTATTAATATTTATAAATGCTTTCAAAATTAGGTAAAATGATATTAGTTTGTGATTTCAAAGAAATTGAGTGGCTGCTTATCACAGAGCATCCAGTATCCTCTAAGTAAGAAGTCCTTTAGAGTCAAACTGAAGCAACAACAACAACAAAAACTCACCTTCTGCTTCTGAATAACTTCAGCTCACTGTTATTTCAAGATTTTAAGGAAAGAAATAGGAAGGAATTTGGCTTTGTTCTTAGCAATATGGCATGTGATTTAGGAACTATTCACTTGATGTTAAAGGCTAGTAAAGTTAGTTATTTGGCTGTTTCAATCTTGGAAAACATTTCAAAACTGTAGAGGAAGTATCTTTCAATTGTTGAAATAATCTGTTAGTTTTTTTTCAGTCTCAACTTTCTACGAAGTATAGAGAAGTACTTATTTTAGATAAGTAAATGCATATCATGGGTGTACAGCTGAAATAATTTTCACAAACAAGCTCATTGGTATAACCCATGCCGAGCTCAAGACACAGCACACTGCTAGCACCCCCCAAGCTCCCTCATGTTGTGTCTCTTACAGCCTCCACCCCGCAAGGATAACCACTGTTCTCTGAGTAGTTCTCTTGTTTTTATTTATAAATTTATAAATTTATTTATATATATAATATATATATTATATATATATTATATATTTATAATTATAAAGAATTATCTGAGAGGAATTTGTTTTAGTAGCTGTGTCACAGGCTAGTCAACCAACAGGAAGTTCATTGTAGATAAGTTGTCTACTAAAGCATTGAGTCTCTCAGTTCTCAAATTTTAATGTTGGAATGCTCCTCTAGACATTCCTGTCCCGACAAGGTGGGAACTCTTTGTCATAACACCACACAGCAATACATTCAAATACTTAAATGGTTTTTAATGAGCTTTAATAGTTAAATGTATGTTAGTCAAATAAAGCTTGGTCTGCATTCAGGATAGGTGGGTCATCGATTTTCTGAACTACCAATCAGCTTCTTGGCAGTTGGCTGTAAGCCTTTATGCTGGCAAGATCCTATTTCTAAAATGCTGTTATCGGAGAGACTTGTATACCTTTTAGATATGCAGCTGAAGAGTAACTTAAGCTGGCCAGATTTTTTGTTTGAAAGGTGTTAATTTCTTTTTGTATATTTTTAACTACTCTAATAATGTTCCTTTTTCCCCACTGAACTCAAAATGATGTAAAAGATTCAGGTTCTAAGTGTTACTGGTTTTAGATTTCTCCTTATTGACTTTTGTTTCATATTCTGAATGGCACCCATTTAAAAACTCTTATTTTATGAGCTAAAAAATTTATTATTAGGAGCCTCCATCTTTATATCCTTGTTTTACCGTTAACAACCCTACAGTACTATGCAGTTTTCTTAAATGATCCATAAAGAATTTGTTTAAGATAATAATATAACAATTTATAAATTTAAGTATTGCTTATCTGGTGATTCTTATTAAAGATAGTATTAAAAACCAAAAAATAAACTTTCAAGCCGATATACAAAATTTTAAAAACAAGAGTACAAACACTGTAAAGCCCAGGTTGCTCTCCTTTTAAATACCACTTTTTGAAATACTACAACGTAGGCTTCTTTCAAATGGACACCATATAGCTACAAGATTTTGAATAACTACTTAAAATAAAAAGCTAGGGCGCCTGGGTGGTTCAGTTGGTTAAGCGACTGCCTTCGGCTCAGGTCATGATCCCGGAGACCCAGGATCGAGTCCCACATCGGGCTTCCTGCTCAGCGGGAAGCCTGCTTCTCCCTCTCTCACTCCCCTTGCTTGTGTTCTCTCTCTGGCTGTGTTTCTCTCTGTCAAATAAATAAAATATTTTTTAAAAAATAAAAAGTATTGAAATAAGGTGAATGTTTGAGAAAAGCATAGTACAAATGGTACAATCCCAGCAACCTTGTGTGCCCTCATATAAAGCTTTTTCCAACAGCATCCCTGTTTTCCCAGCCTTGGATTCCATTTTCAAATCTCAGATCACATTTTAATAAAAGATAATACATTTGTCTTTTGTGGTAAAGGTAAGAGGATAAAGTATATTTATAGGTAATTTATGACTCAATTTTTAGCCAGTGTTACCCACTCCTAATTTCCATAGAAAGTCATAGTTCAAATGTTTGGAAATTTTTTCTTCTCATCCTCTAACTTAAATACCAATGAGTATTGTTTCTTCAATTCTGGGGGGGGGGTACATTTTCTATTTAAATTCAATTAATTAACATATGGTATATTATTAGTTTCAGAGGTAGAGTTCAGTAATTCATCAGTTGCATAGAACACCCAGTGCTCATTACATCGCATGCCCCTCCCCCCACCCTCACCCCTCCAGCAACTCTCAGTTTGTTTCCTCTGCTTAAGAGTCTGTTATGGTTTGTCACCTTTCTGATTTCATCTTGTTTTATTCTTCCTGGGTTTGTTTATTTTACTAAACAGAATCATGCTATATTTGTTGTTCTTTGACTACATGTTGGAGATGATCTCAGCCTAACACCCTCCTTTTATCCCTTTCCACGGAAATTGTGTCACTGTTTGGGTTGCTCCATTTTGCTGTTACAATGATGCCCTAATGATACCCACTTTTTTGCACAAACTTGAGCATGGGGGCTGGAATTTGAGGGGAAGAGTGCTGGTTTGAGCCCTTGGCAATCTGAGGTGAAGGCATGTTGACTTGACATTGAGCAGGTGACAAGCCAGGCATGCTCACTCAGGCAGGAGGGTGGCTGGACTGTGAATTTGGGACCCACAGGCGAATGTCATTGTGTGTGACAGGGACATGGCTGGTTTTCCTTTTAACTTCTATTTTTCTGGGAAACTCTCTCTCTCTTTCTATTGTAAATGAAAACTTTACTAGTTGGGTTGTAGATTTTTTCCTTTTAGCCCTTGAAATTTATCATACCCCTCCCTTCAGCCCTGCAGGATTTCTGCTGAAAAACGTACTGATAGCCGTATGTGGTTTCCCTTGCATGTCACTGCTTTCCTTTTTCTTGCTGCTTTTAAAATTCTCTATCACTACTTTTGGCTGTCTTATTTACTTTATGTCTAGGTGCATGGGTTGGTTTTGTTGGGGGCTCTCTGTGCCTCCTAGATCTGGATTTCTCTTTCCTTCCCCAGATTCAGGAAGTTTTTAGCTATTATTTCTTCAGACAAATCTTCTGCTCCCTTTTCTTGCTCTTCTCCTTCTGCTATCCCTATCATGTGACTGTTATTCTTGACAGTGTTGCTGAGTTCCTGGGTCTGTTCTCATTTTGCATAGTTTTCCCCTCTCATCAACTCAGCTTGATTACTTTCCATTTCCATTATTCTGTCCTCCAGGTGGCTGATCTGTTCTTCTGTTTCCTCTTTGCTATTTATTCTAGGTGGTCTATTTTTATTTCCATTTAGTGAGTCTAGTTTCTCTAATTGGTTCTTTTTTACATCTCCTTTCTCTTGATGGAGGGTCTCAAAGAGGTCCTGCACTCTTCTCACTTCTAGCGAGTATGTTTAGGAACATTACTTTAAATTCTCTATCAGACATATTACTTATCTCCATTTTATTTGGTCTCTTGCTCTGATTTTGTTCCATTCTTTCATTTGGGACATATTCCTCTGTCTCCTCATTTTGTCTGTTGTGTCTGTTTCTGTGTTATAGGAAAGTCAGCTGCATCTCCCACACTTGAAAGTAGTGGCTTTATGAAGAAGAGGTCTTGTAATACAATGTCTCCTTTTCACCAGAAAATGGTGCTTCAGGGTTATCTCCTATGTGTGTTGCTACAGGATGTCCTTCCACTATGGCAGAGCTGTGTTTGCCTTCAGTGGCTCTGATGGCTCTCTGCTTTTTGTGGGCAGAGTCTAGTGTCTGTAGTGTCAGTGGGCCAGTCTGGAGCTGCCTTGGGCTTGAACTGAGTCAGACCAGGTATCTGACTCATCTTTTCAGAGATGCCCAGTAGCACCAAACGATGACACTTTCCCTGTGTTGTCCTCTGAGAAGCTTTTGTTGGTGGGCAGAGCCTGCAGTCAGTATCTGCCTGCCCCTAGTCCACTGCTGGGCTCATAGTCAGACTGGTATGTGATTATTCTCCTCTCTCCCTGGAACAGGACTCACTTTGGAGTGATGCTGGCCCTTGTCTGGACTGCACACACACTGCCAGCTTTGATGGGATCTTGCCAAGAGTGATCAGAGGGAGTGGATCTGCTTCCCTGTGGCCTCTTGGTCTATCCGGGCTGCAGAGAGTCTGTTCTCCCAGTTTTCCAGTTGCTTTCTGTGTTATTTATGCCAATACAGGTGTTCTCTAGGCAGCCACATGGCAAGAAGTGATCCCAGGGTCCCCTACTCCACCATCCTCCCGGCAGCCTCTCATTTCTTCAATTTTGAGGCAAAGGATGAGGAAGTATGAATCAACAAGCTTAATAAGTAGTTTTTAAATCATGTTGGCCAGGGTCTAGGTTGTATTTGCTGCTTTAATTCTCACCTTCAGAGTATAATACTCACCCTTTCAGAAAACCCTCCTCCCCCAGCAAGTGTGAATTATAAGCTAGTTGTTCATTACAGGAATAAATGATAATAGATAACTCTAATATTGAGGTAGTGGCTTATTGTCTTGTATTGTATTTTACTGTTAGGAGAAATTATTACAGAAATCAAGACTCTCAGTTTTGGTAAGAGTTTTGTTTATGTTTATAATAACATCAACAACACATAATAGCTACAATCTCTGTGTATTTCTTTTTTTTTTTTTTTAAGATTTTATTTATTTATTTGACAGAGACACAGCTAGAGATGGAACACAAGCAGGGGGAGTGGGAGAAGAAGCTCCTGCTGAGCAGGGAGCCCAATGTGGGGCTTGATCCCAGGACCATGGGAATATGACCTGAGCTAAAGGCAGCTGTTTAACAACTGAGCACCCAGGCACCCCTCTGTATGTTTTTTTATATGTGATATACTTTGCTAAGATCTGTAATCAACCCAACTAGGTAGATGATAATATTCACATATTCTATTTGAGATATCTGAGGCTCGATGAGGTTATATACTTTGCCCAAAGATACGTAACTAGTAATGACAGAGCTGAGAATCAAGTGTAGTCCAACTTTGAAAGCAAAGACTGTACTCCTATACTGTATTTTCTTCCTTGATAATTTTTGAAGAAGTAGAACAGATAATTTCTGACTGTTCTTACAGGTCTCAGTATCTGAAGATATATCCTAGTGTAGAAGAGTCTGAAAAAGTTGGAAGGCAGAGAAAGAACTGTTTGCTATGCTATGGGTTTTAGTCCCTACCATTAATACTATTAATATGTCACATTGATTTGTCAGTGAACCTTTCTGAATCTTGACTTCCTTATTAGTAAGGATAAGATGATCTCTGAGAACCCCTGTAGCTCTCTGTTGGTCATATGGGAGCTGTACTTTTTCTTTTCAACAAAAGGTCTCCCTGTCCAAAAATATTTTGAAAAGATTGCCTATCAAGAAGAATTTTTCTAAGTTGGGAGAAGTTAGAAAATAATCACAGGCTATAAAATAATTAATAAAACTACCATTTATTGAGTAATAAATGTAGGCACTGCTCTAAGTTATTTACATATATTGTCTCTGTTAATGATCATAAGAAATCTATGAAGTAGAAGAAATTGAAGCACAAAATGGTGATATTCCACAGAATGGTGGTATTTCTCCTAGTTCTCACAGCTCATTTCGGTTTGCACTGTGATTTGCATTAGGCAGTTTAGCTAAACTTAGTTTAAATCTGTACTCTTAACTATGAACTTCCAGATGACTCTAACGTAGTGTCTGGTTTTCAATTACTTGCAACTTTTCTTATCTTACATACTACAGTGTAGAATGAATAGAAAAAAAGTGGGTGTTTTTTCCAGAAAAGGACCTATACAAGATCCCAGAGTTGTATATCTGTTTGATATAATGGTTCAGAAACATTGGTCAGCTGGATATTTCTTGAGCCACAATACATAAAGGACTGAATTAGGCATCTTAGGGACATAAGGAAGGTTGATGGAGGGAAACATTTGCCTTTAGATTTTGTTTTTGAATAATCTCTACACCCAACATGGGGCTCAAACTCATAACCCTGAGATCAAGAGTCACATGCTCTACCAACTAAGCCACCTGAGCACCCCTATTTTCTTGTCCTTTATGAAAATCCAGCATTGCAGTAAATAACTTTAGTCTATGAAATGGCTTATTGAAGGCACATCTTAAAAATAATAACAGATTTAGCATATTATTTCAATTTAGATGTTTCTACTAATAAAGCAGCTTTGTTGGATATAAAGAGATGACTAAAGTATGCTTTGGTTTGGAGTAATGAAATTGTTGTCATCTTTGAGTTAAAATTCATTGTTTTAATAAAGCAGAAATAAGCTGTTGTGTTTTTTTAAAGCCATTGTTTTTGAAAGTTTCAAGAAAATGCTTTTACTAAGCAAAAAATCTGAATATTAGAGTAAACATGCTGCTTTTTTATTCCAAAAAAAAAGTAGTATATAAAATTCACATTTAGGTCATTATGAATTTAGAAGAGTGTTTCATTATAGGAGCGCCTGGGTGGCTCAGTTGCTTAAGCGACTGCCTTCGGCTCAGGTCATGATTCTGGAGTCCCTGGATTGAGCCCCACATTGGGTTCCCTGCTCGGCAGGAAGCCTGCTTCTCCCTCTCTCACTCCCCCTGCTTGTGTTCCCTCTCTAGCTGTATTTCTGTCTGTCAAATAAATAAATAAAATCTTTAAAAAAAAAAAAAAGAAGAGTGTTTCATTATGGCAGCAGGTCCCATTGGTGGATACACCCCCTTTGGGGTGTGGGCCCATCAGGATGAAAGGGAACCCTTGTTAGTTTGAAAAAGCCCCTGGGGCGCCTGGGTGGCTCAGTTGGTTAAGCGACTGCCTTCGGCTCAGGTCATGATCCCGGAGACCCGGGATCAAGTCCCACATCGGGCTCCCTGCTTGGCGGGAAGCCTGCTTCTCCCTCTCTCCTTCGCCATGCTTGTGTTCCTTTTCTGGCTGTGTTTCTCTCTGTCAAATAAATAAAATCTTTAAAAAAAAAAAAAAGAAAAGAAAAGAAAAGAAAAAAGAAAAAGCCCCAAAAGTGATTCAGATTTTCCCCTCTCCCTACCCCAACTCTCTGTTGAAAATCACTGGTTTAGAAAAGGTTTCACAGCTCCTTTCCCCAAAGCCAGTCAGGTACAATATATAACACCTTCTAAAGAGGATAAAAAAAGAAGGCAATAGAACAAGAAGAGGCAAAGAGAAGTTACCAAGAATAGAAGAAGAATTCAAGTTCCAGGATGGAAACATGAACAGCTAGAAGAGTAATGATGCTAAAAGGCCAAGAGCTCAATTAATTGTTAGGCTTTAAACTCTCTTATATTTGAGGTGGAACAGGCACATTAACTGGAAGATTTGCTCCCTGCTGTCAGTCTGCTCTGTGTTTTATCTTTACAATTAAAGAGGATTCAGACAGTGTCTTATTCTTTGCAGTCTTCACAACACCTCATATAATAATGATGGACGCATAAAATTTTTTTTGAATTGAATCCTAGCTAGACCTAAGATAGGCTTTCTTTTTCTTAGTTTCCACCCCATTTTGTTTAAAATGAAAGGAGGTGACGTTGCTTATCTTACCATAACACAATAGATGCGTTTAAATTGTGGACTTGGAAGCAATCACTTCTGAGTGGACTGCCACTTATTTTACTTGCTCCCCTCCCCACCCCCCAAGAAAGGTTCTTCAGTGGAAGGGACCTCTGTGGTGGGACTGATTGATACTGTTTTGTCCACCTTTGTACTATAGGTGCTGTGTAGAATGGGAAAGGTAACTGTAGAGGGCCAAGCAGTAACCTTTCCCTCTCTAACTCTCAGAAACTTGGAGGCAGAGTAAGACGTGAACATAGATAGTGTCTCATATATAGTAACATGACAGTAAGCACTTGGAATGCATTTAAAGGTTTTTTAAAAACAGTATCAAGTTTAGATGTTTAATTTTGGACTATTTGCAGATTGTCGGTATATAATAAGTAACTTGTATTTGCCCCCCGTCTTGTCTTTAGAAAACTGTATTTTTTCCTAAAACTATTCTTTTTAAGAATTTTTTCTCATTAATCTAGATTGCATTTAATTCTTTAAGGTATTTCATTTTTAGGTTTCTGACAGTTGCTTAATATAAACCTTATTCACCAGTGAGAACCTATTGCTCAGTTAAATGAACAATGTAATGCTTTAAATCATGTTTATTTGCATATCTTCTTCCAAATCCACCTGAAATTTTTCTGAGATAAGGGAAACTTGAGAGAAGTCTGATTTTTATTTTAGAGAAAATCAGAAAATACGGCTTCTGCCATTCTCTGCATTCTTTCCAAAGTGTTCTGCCCAAAGAATTTGTTTGAAACAGCAGATATTGACAGTTATTGGCTGACTGCATTTCAGAGCACAGATAAAGAGCATGCCATTAATGTGGGCACATGCTTCTGTTACCCGGGCTGCCTGTTGGCTGGAGAATCACACAGGCTACAGGTTTCTCTAGTCACTTAGCTTTTCTCTACTTCATCATTCCCTAGCCAGAAAGAGGTTTTCCTCAGCCTGTTTCATCTTAATATTAAAATGTGGCTTTGGTTTCACAGTGTAGTGCTCTTCTGTGTTCTCTGGCAACTTTATTGGTTGCTTTACATAGATTATGTTGGGCAGTATGCCACCATCTGTCCCAGGGTGAAAGGAGATTGTACACTTCTTCTTGTAATGATTAAATCCTTAAGTAAGAGAATCTGTGAAAACTTTTAACCTTGGAAGAAATGACCCATGAGTTTCTTTTATTTAACACAAATTGCAAATTATCTAATGAATCTTTATTTCCCCCTTAATTTTTGATGCCTAAAGATAATCATTGGATAAAGTATTTTTCCATGGATAGTCATTAAAATCCAGCTGTTGAACTTCCTTTTTATTAAGGTCATTAGATCAGGCTTCTGATTACTTGGTTTTATGACAGTAACTGTGGGAGTGCATGTAGTTTGTGTTCATTCATTCAATAGGAATGAATCGTGGTTATTTCTAGGCTTAACTGATTTTCTTATTAAAAAACAAAATCTCAGCATAGCTTCATCAGGTGATATGGATCAGACACAAACAGAGCCCAGTCTGTACCTCGTGTCTGTATTTACAGGTAAAGATTTTTTACTTTAAATTAGTTGTTTTGAGGTACCTGGCTGGCTGAGTTGGTAGAGCACCCAACTCCTGATCTCAGGGTTATGAGTTCAAGCTCCACATTAGGCATGGAGCCTACTTTAAAAAAAAAAAGTTTGTTGAACTTGGAGCCATTCAGATTTTTCATTTTCTTGTAATTTCTTTGATAATAATCATCAAAGTAGGGATCCTAATTGTACTTTTTAAATTCTTCTAAAATATTTATGAACTCACCCAGATAATAGAACTCCATGCACTAAATTCCAGCCTTCCAAGAAGCGTAAGTTAGGGAACAGAAAAAAATATCTCATTTCCCTTTGGAAAGTTTATAAAATGTTGAATTAAAAGGCTGCAGGTGTGGTATTCAGAGCACTGAGGATAGTACTCAAGTTAATTCCATCTGGGGGAGGTTATTTGTTGGGACAGGACAGTGTTTAAACTTTGAAGTCAGTTTTAAACAAAGTGAAGCAGCTGGAACCTGGCATAAGAAGAAACAAACCTTTCACATTAACTATTGCTTTTTAGAAGAAAAAGAATTGGAGTTGTTTTTACAGGTGCCAATACATTTATTCTTCCTATAGGAGCTGCTTTATTTTTATCCTAAATTATACATTTCAAAATAAGCATTTGTCAACTCATTTTAAAAACAGAAGCAATGGTAAACTTAAAAAATGCAGTAAGATTTATAGGACTAAAACATATTTTGGAATGAGACTATCATAACATTTTAAATCACCCTCTTAAACATGAAAGTAAGGAAAGAAGCATTTACTAGTAACTAATCTGGAAAGCAGAGGTAAATAAAATATTGCATACTATACTTGACATCAAATGACTAGGCACCTTCTTCATCAAGACTTGTAGTATTTGTCCTCAAACACTGACGCTATGATGTTGCAAAATCTGCGGAGGGAGCCGGGTTAAGTATGTGAGGAGAATTGAATACAGCAGGATAGTTTAGCAGCTGCTTAAACAAGGAATTAAAGCAAGAGTAGATGAGCACAGAGTGGACAGGAAAAATGCAAGAACTCCATAAAATACAGCTGAAATCCTCTAACGTTTTTACACACAGCTGGGAAGCAACTGCATGGCTGGAACTCAGGGCTGATTTTAAAGACAGGATCTGGTCAGCAAGAATCCACAGACTGTTGAGGTGCAAGCTAGTCAGTCTGATTCAGCCGCCATTTCAGGGCCCACTCTGTGCTCACCGTTGTGCTACAGCTTTGTAGAATGCAGAGGTAAATACGGTGAAGTCACTGCCCTCCTGCAGCATGAAGTTCACAGGAATAGAACCCAAGCAAATAACAACTGAGATGATAAGGTCACAGGTGACTTCCTGTGTACCGACTGTCCGAGTCAGACAGCAAAGACTGCAAGTCCCAGTCCAGGCCCTTACAGAATATTTTGGTTAGAGCAAGTGACAGACACATCAACAAATAATGACAATGCAGTTTGGTTAAGTGCAAATTACCAAATCACCTTCAGAGAGAATAAGGCATCCACAGTTGACGGGACAGGAATTCCTGTATTTCACGCCTGCTGCTGGAAGAACAGCTCAAAGGATGTGACTCACCTGCATGTGGGGCTGGACTATCCTTTAAGTCAATGATTCCGAAATATTTTGGGGCTGCAGACCCCCTTAGAGCACTGAAAGCTATGACCATCTGTCTCCCCCCTGAACTGTACTCATATGAAAATAATACACATACTTTTCCAGGGCATTCACCTGTCCCTGGCCATTCATCCCTGTGCCCTGAGTTAAGATCCTTCATGTACGTGGATTCAAAAGTATTACCTTTGTTTCCTTTTTGATTTTATTTTTTAAGTTGTCATTTATAAGAAACCAATCTTTATTTTCATGTAGAAAAACCCAAATCCAAGCAATTTAAACTCATCCATTCATAGAAGAATGCCATAAGTTGGTACATATCACATGTGCCTCATGTGTTACTTAATCTGAATGAAGAGTTTGAGATGCTGTACTCTTCTGTGAAGCTATCGAGGAAACATTTTCTTTTCTCTGCTTGTCTCTTTGTTTAAGGAGAGAATCCTTTGTTTGAAGTCTTCTCAGTTTGCAAATAATAGAGATAGAATAATGAGTTACCAAGTGTTTGAGGATTAGAGTCAGAATCTGAAGCCTCCTGATGAAATGCATTATCTAAACTCAAAAAAATTTTACAAAGTTATGCATATCTTTAGAAACATACATATAATATATGGGAAAAATGTAAATGGACAGTTAGAATCCTATAATATTATTTGTATTCGTTAGAATGAATTAGTTTAACTTTTTTGTTCCTTGGTCTTATAAATCCAACATCAAATGTAAAATTTCTTTATGAATTTTAAATATATTTAAAGCAAAAAAAATGAATTTCAAACATCTAAAAGAGATATTAAAATATGTCTTAGGAAGCTTGAAATACATGGTCTGACTCAATGGTATCCCAGCTTAAACGTAGCCAAGTTAAATGACGTACTGCAAACCCACAGAATTAAGGAGTAGTCTCTTAAAAAAAAAGCTCTGAAAACAGCTGTTGAAACAGTTACATCATAGAGTAATGACATGACCATGGAAATTTAAAAAGTCAAACTTTAAAAGCACCAAACTACATTTAATATAGGCAGAAAATTTATGTTTGCTTTAATGATGATTTATTACGATATGATGTCTTTTTCCTTTAAAAAAAAAATTTAAACTCTATGAGGACCATAACTGGATATGAAGGTGACTCTTTTTGCCTGGTAACACTCGTTTGCCTGATTTTTTTTTTTAATGTTCCCAGTCTAAAATGTCCTCATTTAAAGTTCAAAATTACTGTTCAAAATAAAGTAAATGAACACTTCAAAAAGTCTTCCCCAGATGCACATTTATAGACTTCTTTAGATAAAATGGTGCCTTTTATTGGCTTAATTCATTGACTAAAATATAATTACTTGAGTTAAAATAGCAGAACTATTTGAAGGCCTTCTAGAGCTGTGGGTTTTTTTTTTCTTCCTCAGTGCATTTTAGTGAAACATTCTTACCCTCTCTAAAGCACACTACCTTTTGCAGCCCATTCTGAGGGTCATTGCCTCTGGGGATAGTTCATTTCCAGTTAACTAAAGGAAGAGCTAATCTTTTGTGAGTGCTTTCTGTGCACCTGCGCTAAGCAGAACATTGCATATGCATTTTCCCTTTTAATCCTCATAAAACTCTGAGAAAGGTACTCTTATCTTTATTTTAAGGATGAGGAAACTAGAGTTTGCAGAAGGTACATAACTTTCCTAAAGTCTCTTATCACTCACCATCCCTCTTACCCTTTATCTATTTTTCTTTATAAAGCACTTATCTCCTCCTGACCACATTATGTTTGTTTCCTTACTTGTTTGCCATTTGCCCTACATTCAACTGGAATATGATGGCTATGGGATCAGAGCCTTTTGTTCTTTTCATTGCTGATATCTCCACAGTCTGGAACAGTGTTTGGCACATAGTAGGCGCTCAGTTGATATTTGTCGAGTGGATAGATGGATGAGCTCAGCTCTGCTGTATTCCTCACTCTTGACAGTTTGGATAGGACTGTTCCCAAGTGACTGGACAGCAGATCTCATTTTGATCCCAGACTTGACCTACCCTAAAGGGACTTGAGCTTGAAACGTCATTACTGCTCCTCTCCTTACCTGCCCCTAGCATTGCATATTACATGAATGGAATTTATCGTACTCACCTTTGAAAGTAAATTTTTTTTTGAGTGATGGAGATACTTGCTATAGTGCAGAAGGCAGTGAGTTGTCTCAGCACTTTCAGTTTTGAATTAATGAGGTGAATTACTCTAGACAATTTTGTTTTTGTTTTTTGAAAATCATCTGTTACCTTGTGTGACTCGTTACTCTTGGGTCTCTTCCTACTTACCTCTCTGACATTTCCCTTTTGTTTTTCTTTATTTTCTCTTCTTTCACCTTTCTTTGCCCTTCCTTGTATTTTTATCATTTCTCTTCTCAGCCTATTTTCTCTCCCTAGGTGATCACTGTTCTCATTACTCTAATTATCATATCTATATTAGATGACTGCTAATTCTGTCTGCATGATGGTCTCTGACACCTTTGATTCCAGTTGCTTGCTGGAAAAGTCCATTCACGTATCTTGCAGGCATTCATGTTTATCAGGTGTATAACTGATCCCATATCTCCACACCTCTCTATAACTCCATAGCCTCACGCTTGTTTGTGTTCTCATTACTGCCTAATCAGCCAACTAACCACACTCAATTCTCTCACCAAAATACCTTGAATCTGTTTCCACTGGCAAGGATCATCAGTTCATGGGTGGACAATTTCTATAGACCTCTCTCCTCTCCTTATTTTGCACACAGGTGTTGGAATTCTCTCTTCTGAAATATATTTGGTCATCCAGAATATGTTCTGTCAGATTCTGTTCAGAATCTCTTGTGACTCATCACTGGTTATAGAACTTGACCCTGACTTTCCTTTACAGCCTTCTCTCTCACCATTCCTTCAATCTAGTCAGTACTTTGATACCAGAACAGAGTTCCTTTAACATACTGACTTTAAAAAAGAAAAAAAATACTGACGTTTTCACACTGACTTTATTTTGTTGTTCTCTTCCTTCATCACCTTCCACATCTTTAAAATCCTACTTCAACTGCTACTTCTGTGTCATTTTAACTAAGTACTGTACACCTCTATCTCTGCTTCTAGTTTATGTGCTTCTTGAGGGTGAGGACAATTTCTTCTTCATCTGTCAATCTCTCAGCACCACCTGAGCTCCATACATACAGTAGGCTTTTAGGGATGTTTAGTTGGGGAGGGTATACTTTGGAAAAACCCACTTTAATGTCTGTTTGCTGCAGTTGCCTTGTCTGTCTCCCAGAATTACTGTCAGGATGAGGTAAGATGATGGGGAAAAGATTTTTGAAATTATGAATTGCTGTATAAATATAAGGCATTAACTGAGAAACAGCATAACTTCGCAGTGATTGGATTTAATATGTTCTCTGAGACTTTTTTTAAATTTCTTTGAGATTGGAAAAAAAGAGCGCTTATTGCATCATTAAGCAATTTAGTCAACAATTTAGTGCACAAAGAAATGAAGGTACATGTGAAGTGGTTTGGGACATAACAGAGAAAAGAATATCTGGTATCAATGTGGTTTTTGACAGATAAGCAACTAACTAAAGGAATGGAATTTTTCTTAATAACTAGGGGAAGGTAACATTGAGCTTTTATGGGTTGAAAATTAATTTTGCTCTTGGCATTAGTTATACTCTATGTTAGTTTTTACTTTATTGATGAAGTAATCTCTGATCTTGGATACTTTTCTTGGTTATTTTGTGTGCTCTGTATCATGACTTTGTAAAATGACAGAACATTTAAATAATGCTAATGTCCTAAAAGATTTTTTATTTTTTGTCTTCATTTTTATTTTTTAATACTTTATTTTTTCAGTGTTCCAAGATTCATTGTTTATGCCCCACACCCAGTGTTCCATGCAATACGTGCCCTCAGTACCCACCACCAGGCTCACCCATCTCCCAGCCCCCTCCCTTCCAAGACCCTCAGTTTGCTTCTGAGTCCAAAGTCTCTCATGTTGCATCTTCCTCCCTGATTTACCCCAATTCACATTTCCTTTCCTTCTCCTACTGTCCTCCATGTTACTCCTTACACTCCAC